>JZKD02S1939769.1:264034-296145 GCA_000966675.3 Picea glauca
CAGTCAAGGTAAGATAATGATCAAGAACATAAGGTTTGATAAAAACTTTAGTAATCATATGATAAACCAGTGATCAAGTATCAACTGAAAATGACGACAATCTAATCAGTGAAAAAAAGTGTTTTCACACTTGCAGTTGTGAAAAACTAAAACAAAATTGAATTGGAATTGTCGCAAAAGATAAGACGAATGTCGATCAGCATAAAGCGACAATGATTTGTCATGATACCGTAAGGGGTGTAGGCAACTTTTTGAGAGTAATAAAAAAAAACGGGTTGGCTGCCAACAAGTCAACAATTGTCAGAACCAAACTGAATTTTCATATAATAAAAATAAATGGAGGAGGCACTAAATGATTTCAGTTCATAGAATGAAGCAAGAGGAATGGATGTTCATGTGGGAGTTGAAGGGTGAAACTCCAATCGACATGTAGAAGAGATAGATAAGAAGGGAAAAATGTTTAAAATCATTGAAATATTGCATAATGATGCCCAAACTCATCGAGTGGATAACAGAAAGCTCATGAAAGCCAAGGACCAAAAGGAACAATTCAACTTAAATTGATGCAGAGCATGGAAATAATTGAAAGGAAATTGGATAAGGAGAGTCACTCCAATAAAGAAGGAAGTCACAGGTCCCCTGATGAGAAGAGGAAATAAAGGAGTGTTGATAGACACCATTATCACTGCCAAGAAAACTCCAAGAGGATGACACACAGTAATTCGAGCCAATATCCCACCAGGAAACACAAGAGTTATGGAGTGGATGAATTGAAGGGAGAAATGAACAAGATTAAGCCTCCTACGTTTGATGGAGAACACAAGAAGGAGGAATATTATGACACATGGCTTCTTGGCACGGGGAAATATTTCCAACTGCATAATTATTCCTCTCATGTATAAGGAAGAATTTCAATGTATCAACTAAAAGGAAATGCATCCATGTGGTGGGATCAACTTGCGCAGGTACAACACATTAAAGAGAACAATATTACTTGGGAGGAATTCAAGAAGTATTTCGAAAATAAATACTTGACTAAGAGATACTATGGCATAAACATGAAAGAGTTTTTTGAACTCAAGTGGGGTAGCATGTCCACTGATGAATATGAAGGAAGGTTTTTGGAATTGCTGAAGTATGTTCATTTCATCAAGGATAAGACTGTCAAAATTCAAAGGTATCTGAGTGGAATACCATCTTCCATCAATGACAAGATCTAGTATGATGATCCTAAAACTATGGAAAAAACAATAAGAAGAGAAACATTCTTATATGAGAAGAAAAGTGAAAAGACCACTTTCTGGAAGGCTTGGGAAGAAAAAAAAGTTCCAAGATGGATCAGAGGAAGAGGGGAGCTAAGCCATCCTTTTTCAGAAATAGTCCTCAAGGAAAGTCAGGCTTTAGAGAGCATAGGAATGTTGAAGTACGTGAACAAATTCCAAGACAAAAACCTACGGAATGTTGGGTTTGTAAAGGAAATCATAGGTACAGAGACTGCCCCCACATAAATGACAAAGTGAGAACTAACCATAATGTACAACACGCAAAAACTGTGGAAGATATGGGTAGTAGAATACCCAGGATCTATGCATCCCTGGACAACAAGCAAGCAGAATATCAATCACATATGATTGAAATAGAAGGTATCATCAACAACCATGCCATTACTATTTTAATTCATTTAGGGGATAGCCATAGTGATATAGATCCTAGAGTGGTGGAAAGTTTGCATTTTCCAAGAAAAAAACATGTAAAATCTTGGTTAGTGCAGCTGGCTATAGGAACCAAAAGAAGATTTACAGAGTTGGTTAAGTCTTGTCCAATGGACATGAATTGACTGAGCATAAGGGATGAATTGAACATTTTACCTTTAGGTTCCTATGACTATCTAATTGGGATGGATTGGTTGGACTAGTTCCATGACATCTTAGATTGTCGTATCAAGGTATTCACTTTCCTGGATGAGGAAGGGAATCAGAGAATAGTCCAAGGAATTCCCAGAGCAGTTGTTGTCATGGAAATATCAGCAATGCAGCTGAAGAAGTGCTACAGGAAAAGCTGCCAAATATTTTCATCTCGTATAGATGAAGGACCTAAGGATAAGGTGTCAAATATTGAAGACCATGCAACATTAAAATATTTTGAATGTGTATTCCATGAGGTACTCAGATTACCCCCAAAGAGAGATATTTATTCCTCTATAAACCTGATGCTTGGAGCAGCTCCAGTGTAGAAAAATCATTATAGAATGAGTACACCATAGCTGAAAGAACTACAATTGTAGCTCAAAGAACTTTTGAAGAAGGGGTATATATGCCCAATTTTGTCACCATGGGGCGCCCCAGTCTTGTTTGTGAATAAGAAATATGGAATGTTAAGACTGTGCATCGATTTCAGATAGTTGAACAAAGTGACTATTAAGAACAAGTATCATTTTCCAAGGATTGATGATCTCTTTGGTCAATTAAAGGATGCCAAGATATTTTCAAAAATAGATCTCAGGTCAAGATATCACCAGGTAAGGATAAGGGAGGAAAACATTATCAAGATTTCCTTCAGAACAAGGTATGGTCATGATGAATTGACAGTGGTGCTATTTGGATTGCCAAATTCACCCGCTGTTTTTATGTCCCTAATGAATGGTGTGTTCAGGGAATATCTATACAAGTTTGTCATAGTATTTTTAGATGACATATTGGTGTATTCTAAGTCAGAGGAAGAGCATGAACAACATATGAGGATGGTGTTGCAAGTGATAAGAGAGAACCAGTTGTATGCCAAATTGACCAAGTGCTCTTTCTATCAAAAGAAGATCCATTATTTGGGGCATATCATTTCCAAAGATGGGATAGTTGTGGATCCTGAGAAGATAGAATCCATTAGAGAGTGGTCAGTGACAAAGAATGTGACAGAAGTCATATCCTTTATGTTTCTAGCTGGCTATTACATAAGGTTCATTATAGGGTTCTCAAGGATAGCTCATTCCATCACTTCCTTGCAAAGGAAGGAGAATAAATTTCAATGGACAAACGAATGTGAGAGAAGCTTCCAGCAATCGAAGCAGTTGTGAACCAGTGCTCCAATCCTGAGGATTACAAATCCGAATGAAGATTTTGTAGTGTGTACATATGCATGAAAAGAAGGACTGGGGGGATTCCTCATTCAGATTGGGTTTGTAATAGCTTATGAGTCCAGAAAATTGAAATACCATGAAAAGAACTATGCAACTCATGATTTGGAGTTGGCTTCCATAGTGCATGCTCTAAAGAAATGGAGACATTACCTCATGGGAAAGATATTCAAACTGAAGACAGACCATAACGATCTAAAATATTTGTTTGATTAGCCAAACTTGAATGCTAGGCAAAATAAGTGGTTGGAATTCCTTTGCGAATATGACTTTGATATCAAGCATATCAAAGGACAGGATAAAAAAGTGGTTGATGCACTCAGCAGGAGAGTGCATGAACTACACGCTATGACCATTAGCATGTACCAAACTGATATTAAAGGAAGAATTTCAGAAGATGCAAATGAAGAATTGCAATACACGGAACTGGTAGAAAAGATACAACGAGGTAAGATGCTACAGAGAGTGGAAGATTATAAATTGGAGGCTGATGGAACACTCCTGTACAAAAATAGAGTTTATGTACCTAATTTCAAGGAATTGAAAATTATGATTTTGAAAGAAATGCATAATGTGCCTTATGTTGGGCACCCTGGATATCAAAAAATTGTGGCAGCAATCAAGAGCCACTACTTTTGGCTAGGTATGAAGAAATAAATTGTAGAATACATCACCAGATGTATGGAGTGCCAAAAGGTCAAGGATGAACATAAGAACCCTGCAGGGTTACTACAACCTTTACCAATTCTTGAGTGGAAGTGGGAGGTAGTGACAACATATTTCATCACATGATTTACTAGATTCGACAAGCATCATGATTCAATCATGGTGGTGGTGGATAAGCTTATGAAAGATGCCCATTTTATTCCAATCAATACCACTCACAAGGCCGCTAATGTTGTCGATATCTACATGAGGGAAGTAGCAAGATTGCATGGTATTCCCAAGACAATTGTGTCTGATAGAGACCCAAAATTTACGTCAAAGTTTGGGAAGGGGTTATTCAAAGGGCTCAGAACCAGTCTGAACTTCAACACATCCTATCATCCTGAGTCAGATGGGCAGACAGAGAGGGTGAACCAAGTGATAAAATACATGCTAACGATGTATGTGATGGGCAAACCATGTAAATGGGAAGAATACCTACACTTGGTAGAATTTTCCTACAACAATGGGTATCAAGCCTCATTAAAGATGATCCCATTTGAAGCACTTTATGGAAGAAAGTGAAACACTCCAATAAGATGGGATAACCCAACTGATAGAGAAATAGTTGGGCCAGAGTTTCTCAAGGAAATGGAAGAACAAATGATGAAGATAAGAAGAATTTGAAAGTTTCCCAAGAAAGGAAGAAGAGTTATGATGATAAGAAAATGATCCACAGGGATTTTATAGTGGGTGATCATGTTTTCCTGAAAGTGAAAGCCAATAGAAGTTCCTTGAGGATGGGAAAATGTTCCAAGCTTGTAACCAGATTTTGTGGTCCATTTGAAATCCTAGAAAGGATTGGACCAATTGCATATATGCCTACATTTCCTGCATCCATGACTATACATAATGTGTTTAATGTTTCATTTCTTAAGAAATATAAACCTGATCATAATCATGTCATTGATTGGAATGTGATTCTGGTGGAGCAAGAAGGCATCTTGCAGGTGTATCCGGTACGTATAATGAACCGAAAAAGAAATAAGATATGAAATCGATCCATAGAGATTGTAAAATTCCAGTGGACCTAGTACAGTCCTAAGGATGAGACATGGGAGCATGAGGATTCTATGCAAGCAGAATACCCACATCTTTTTGAATATTTTGAAAATCTTGTTGATACTATGTAAATAAGTTGCACTAAGGAAAATGAAAAAATAAGGGGAGGGGATTGTAATATCTCCAAGGATGAGCCCCATTTATATTTCTGAATTGTAATTATGTCTATAGGCTAGTGAGCCAAGTTTTTATAAGTTAAATACTTATATGTTTATAAGGCTAGAGAGCCTAGATTCTTAAGGCCATGAGCCTGATTTTGTATATGTAATTATGCAGATCATTAATAAAATCTAAACGTCATTGCATGTAGGATGACCATGAAGAAAGAGTATGTGGGACTAAGCTCCACTAGGTAGGGTAAGGGAGGGGTATAAGTATTTGGGCCTAGGGGATAAGCTAGGAGACTTACCTCTAAAGGAATGATATTTTATTATTAATTCCTAAAAGGCTAAGGTGGACATGATCAGTCTTATCGTAAGTTCCTAGAAAGGGAACGTATGCTAAATGGAGTGCATACAACTCCAAGAAGATAGGTGTCGACCTTGGTGCATGCAGTTAAAACCAAAGAGTCAAATTGTGATGGAGGTTCGCTTGTCATTCCTGATTCTCCGTCAATCCCATTTTCCTTTACGATTGTCTTGGGAAATCTTCATGCACATTTGAGAAAACCTCTCTCGGGAAGGGAAATCCGACCTGTGTTTTCCTTGAACCCAGTTTATCCACACTTGAAACACCCAGTTCGTACCTTAACCTCTTTTGGTGTTGTTGCCTTGTCCCTGAGCCGTACTGATCCGTTGTTGTTTCTCTCACCTTGTTGGAACTACGTCGAAGACTGACTGAATAAGAAGGTTGTTAGGCCTATGGAAAAAATTTCTCTCCAGGTGATAGAAGTGGTTGTGGTTGAAGAGGTAGGTTTTCAGGCTTGTGGGAAACTCTCTATAGGAGAGAGAGTGTGTTGAGGAAGTGAGTTCTCCTGAAGGGAGTCCCATAGCTACTACAAAGCTCTGAGAATTCTGGTTTGTCCTGTTGCTGAAGCCCAAGGTAAGGGAGGTGGAGCATCCAATGGACTATGTGACAGTGAAGGTGTATACTCCTGGGGTGGGATAGACATGTGGGGAATGAAAGTCTGTGAGCAGTAGGTGTAAGTGGATCCTGGGAGAGAATCCTTCGTTGTGATCTGTGTGACTTCCTATTGACCTTGTCTAGCCTAGGTATCCCTTTCCTGGTGGATTTTAGTCCCAAATCGGGGCTGACCTACTGCTAAGAGTGATGAGCACCGTGGTCTAAGGCTGGGAGGTTCATGGAAGGTCTGCACAGAGTTGGTGGTTTTACTCCATTCAAAAGATAAGTATTATTCTATGCTTAATTAGGTATGTTATGCATGTTGTGTTACTTGAAATGTATCATGTGTTTCGTTGCATGTGGACTTACTTTCCATTCCATTTGAATCTGCATGGTAGTAGTAATTCTGTGTGGATTGTTTTAAATTCATTAAAATTCATGTTTTACATATATATGTGTGTGTGTGTGTGTGTGTGTGTTTGTGTGGATGATTCTGTAGGGCAGTGTTGTCTGACCTATTAGATTTGGGGATGTTACAAATTGGTATCGGAGCTAGTCTGTAGAAGACAAGGTATGTTCCGCAATAGCGTTTCCCAGCATGTTACTGGTTCGGGACGTTATAAATTTCTTCAAGGGTTGACATCAAATACAACCAACCTTAATCAACAATATCCCCCTTCGGCATTGATGGCAACTGTCCAATGCAATACTGAAGTCATATCACTCATGCTCCCCCTGGAATAATGCCTTTGTCCTTTGCATCTAATAAATCTCTCCCCCTTTGTCATTAATGGAAAAGGTATATTTCCATTCGTTGTTGCTCCCATTAATTGAACTATCCTATTTATGGTGTTTCCTCGTGTACATCTAAGACATATAATATAAGAATTCAAAATAATTCATTTTGGAGTAGAAATAACTCTAAGTCTCTGGCGAATATACTCAAAGGCTTCCTGTGGAAGTGGTTTTGTAAATATGTCTTCCACTTGTTCTTTTGTGTCCACATACTCAACTCTGATCTTCTTTTCTGCAACCTATTCCTGTAGAAAGTGATACTTTATTGGAATGTTATTCATCTTGGAGTGCATCAGTGGGTTCTTTGAGATACTGATGGTGCTTGTATTATCAAAATAGATTGGAATGGGATCATCATACTCAACCTGTATATCTGTCAGAGTTTGTTTCATCCAAATAACCTGTGTACAACATGATGTTGCTGCAATATACTCTTCCTCAACTGTATATAAAGATACTGATGATTGTTCCTTTCTTAGCCATGATACTAAACACTCACCTAAATAGAACATTGTTCCATTGGTGCTTCGTCGGTCATCAATACAACTTTCCCAATCTGCATCTGTGTAAGAAATAAGAGATAGATCCTTTCCTTTTGGATACCCTAATCCAAACTCTTATGTTCCTTTGAGATATCTGAAAATCCTCTTCACTGCTAACACACGTGATTCCTTTGGTGCTACTTGAAATTGTGCCACCTTTCCAACTACCTACATTACATATGGTCTGCATGCTATCACATATATTAGGAAACCAATCATTGACTTGTATTTCCTCTGATCTGTATACTTTGAATCATCATCTTTGGTTAACTTGTAACTGGTTTGCATGGGAGTGATAACTGGTTTTCAATCTTCCATTTTGAACCTCTTTATCATTTCTCTGATATACCTGGTTTGAGAAACAAAAATTCCTTGGTTTCTTTGACGTATCTGAAGTCCTAGAAAGAAGGATAGTTCTCCATGTAATGACATTTCAAATTCATTCTGCATATCCTTTGCAAATTTCTCGCTTAACCTGTCATCATCACTACCAAAAATAATATCATTAAAATAAACTTTAATTAATAAAATAATATCTTGACTTACCTTGATTTAGAGGTTGTTGTCTACATTTCATTTTCTGAACCCTGCCTATTGTAGGTATTTATCGAGTCTAGACTACCATGCTCTAGGAGCCTATTTTAGACCATACAAGGCCTTCTTTAATTTACACACGTAATCTACGTTCTCTGACAACTGAAATCCTTCTGGTTGTTCAATGTAGACTTATTCTTCAAGTTCCCCATTCACAAAATATTATTTTACATCCATATCATACACTTTAATATTTTTGGAGCATGCATAAGCTAAAAGCAATCAGATTTCTTCCATTCTGGCAACTGGGAAAAATGTCTCTTCAAAGTCGATTCCTTCAACCTGTGCATATCCTTTACATACCAATATAGCTTTGTTCCTTGTAACTTATCCATCTTCATTCAATTTATTCTTGTATACCAACTTTGTGTTAATCATATTCTTATCGTTTTCTATTGGAACCAATTCCCAGGTGTCATTTTTCTCTATTTGATCCAATTCCTCATCCATGGCCTTGTTTCAAAATTCATCCTTGATGGCCTCTTGAAAATAGGTTGGTTCAATCGTAGATGCCAGTGGTATGTGCATTTGTTCTGGTGAATGGATTCTTCTTCTAGTCTCAAATCCTGCGTCTTTGTTTCCTATAATATGATCTAAAAGATGATTCTTTTGTACTCGTCTTCTAGGTGTTTTTGGAGTTACTTGTTGAACTTGCTCTTCTTTTTCTGTCAGATCCTCTTCATCTTACCCTTCTTTTTCATCTTTTTTTTCTTTTTCGTAAAGTTGTTCCATTGATTCATTTTCTTCTTCCTTTAATTCTTGTCTACCTGTTTTATCAATTGTTACATTGATGATTTCCACCACTTTTTTCAATCTCAGGTTGTAACACTTGTATTCTTTTCTTATACTTGAGTAACCAACAAGTACTCCTTTGCCCACACGAGAGTCAATATTTCTCATTCTTCCATCTTCTCTTTTGATGTAGCATTTGCTTCCAAAAACTCTGAAGTGCTTTACATTTGTTGGTCTTCCTTTCCATAGCTCGTAAGGAGTTTTGTCAGTGATTTTTTTTAGCATTACTATGTTTTGAATGTGAATTGTTGTATGCACTGCCTATGTCCAAAAAATGTCTATATTGATCCTACTTTCTTATCCATTTCCTTGCTATTATTCATTGTTATACTGATCCTACTTTCTTATCCATTTCCTTTTATGAGGTTCATGTCTGTGACTATTGTTATTTTTTTCTGGTTCCCTAGGAGGGACTGTCATTCTGCAATCTTTGGCCATGTGTCCAAAATTGTTACATTTGTAACATTCCACTTCAGTGCTCAAAGATTCAAACCTGTTGTAACTTCTTCTTCGTGTTTCACTAGGCTTTATTGGATAACCCCTTTGTGTATGAATTTCAAAGTTGTTTTTGTTCCAGTTGTTATCTCTACAATTTACATCTTTATGTCCAAAATTATTACATGCATAGAATAAACCAAAAACGATAGTTTGATACCTGGGAGTTGAAGATATTCTGAAAGGAGGTACTCTTATGAATTCTTCTTCTTCCCGAGTCCTATCTGTCGATTGTTGATTCTAAAATTTGAATCTTCTCGATGGAGGAGTGTCCCTGCAACCTTCCTTCTAGACATTCTTATCCCCCTTGATTGTTTCTACAAATATTTCTGGATATGGTTCTTTCTCTGTTGTTTTGGAGCTTGATCATTTTTCTGTTTGATTGTATCCAAGTCCGGAATTGTCATGATGAAATTTTTGGCTGTTGATAATGTCATATAAAAGTTTTGAGTTGTTCTTCATATTTTTCTTTTTAAGATCATTTCTTAATGTGACAATCTCTGCTTCCAAATTTCCAATGATCTTGTCTCTTTCTTCTAATTGTTCTTTGAGTGCTTCTTCAATTATTTTATCTTCTTCTATTTGAACCTTCAAATTTGTGATCATTTGTTCTAATTCTTGAGTGTCTTATTTCTTGTCTACTTTTGCTTGTAGTTTCTTGTTTTTCTTCTTTTCTCTGCTAATAACTTCTATGGAACAAATTAATTCCTCTAGGTAGTCAACTTCTGCCTCCTCAATTTCTTCTTAGACTTCTTCATATTCTTCTTCGGCTTCTTCATATTCTTATTCAGGATCTTCTTTATCATATTCTTCTACTTCCATGAATAGAACTCTTTCTGTCTCACTGTCATTCACTTCATCTTCATCTGATGATGAGATGTCTTCTTTGATTCATAAATGTTTCTTGAAAACTTTCTTTGTGGTTCTTTTGTCTTTATATGTTTGTTTTCCTTTTGAGTAACCTTCATCATTTCTCTTTTTCTTATAAGGACATTTGTTATGAAAACGACCAATACCATTACAGTTACAACAAATTAAAGGAAGCTTACCTCTACACCTACCGTCGGTTCCCTTGTTCAGTCTTTTGACAAAGTTGGTCACATCTTCATCATATTTCGAGATGTCATTGTTGTTGCTATGTTCTTCTTTTTGCCTTCCCTTTTTCTTTGACTTTTTGGATGATTTGAAGGTTGCTTCTTTTATATCTGGATTTTCCTTTTCAGTTCTCATTTCATATGCTGTGAATATTCCATGTAATTTGTCCATTCTTATTGAGTTTAGATCTGATCTTTCTTCTAGTGTTGATTTCTTAGGGTCAAATCTCATAGGAAGAGAACTTAGTACTTTTTGAAAAATTATAGATTCTTTGATTTCTTCTCCCAATCCTATGATTGCATTTACTGTTTCATCAACTTGTAAAAAGTAAGCTGTAACATTCTCATCTTCCTTCATCTTAAGTTGTTCGAACCGACCTTAGTAAGTTTGAAGCTTTGTTTCTTTGACTTTTGAATCTCCTTCATAAATATTTTGAAGTTTGTCCCAAATCTCTTTATCAGATTTGCAATGTGCAACTTTGGTGAATATCGTTTCACTAAGACCGAATTATTTTGATCAAGTTTCATTATTTTTCATTTGTTGGCAGAACTGTTGTTGTTGTGTATCCATCTATAATTGATTGTCAAATTTCAAATCCCTGTGCATGTATATATGTTTTCATCCTTATGCTCCAAAATTCATACTTCTGTCCATTGAACCATGGTATTCCATTTTTATATAAGTCGTAGCTCTCCATGATCTACCTTTCATTGGTTAAACTGATTTCTGAAGGAACCTTCTTTGATACCAGTTGTTGGAATACTGAGAGGGGGGGTGAATCAGTAATAGAGATTTTTAATCATTTTTAACCATATAATCCAAGTGTTATATCAATGTAGCATTATCATTCAATAACTGCAGATTAAATAAAAAATGAACAAATAAAAAATCATACACATACACAGTACACCAGTGTTTTACTTGGAAACCCAAAGTGGGAGAAAACCACAGAATGTTTTTTCTTATATATCTTGAAGAATCACATTCATTGGAAGCACCAAATTCCTTTGTTTTCTAGCTGCAACTAGAAGGAGGCTCCAAACCACTTGTTTCTTAGGCTACAACCTGAGGGAATATCCAACTCCTCTATTCCTTGGCTACAACCAGAAGGAGGCTACAACCCCCTATGTTCTCCGACTACAACCGGAAGGTGGCTACAACCACATGTTTGTTCCCCGTCCAACCTCCCTGAAGTATAAGTAGAATGATGGAACCACTGTCACACTATAACTCTGAGATATACCACTGTAAACCTATACCAATAAACCTGAACCATGCATCAACCATGCATCAACCTGTACCTCAACCTGTAATCAACCTCTACCATAAACAAGTGCATAAACCATGCACCAACCTGTACCAAACAACCTGTAATAAACCTGTACCATAAACAAGTGCATCCAACCATGTAACAAGTATGTACCAATCATGTCTCAACTACTCATCAACTATGACTTATCAAAATGTACCAACATCATCAACTATACACCTCGTGTATGTGCCAACTCATCAACTACTTGTCTCAACCGTGTACCCAACATGTACCTTAACCAAAAGAACTGATCAATTTCATAATAAAAATATGATTTGTAACTCTATAATAGACCTGGTGTATATGATCACATACCTGCAAACCTTCCTTAATGTTCACAACAAGAGACTAGCATTTTCATCAACCTTTTCTTTAGTCTCACATGACTAGCTTGGGATTAGTCAACAACGCTAACTTAAAATAATCATAACTATGTACATGTAATGAATAAATATCTTGCTAAATTATGGATTATTCAAGAAAGTGACCTTGTATAGTGTGCCCCGCAAAGAATATTTGTTGAATGGATCTTAGAAAGAATCATCAAAAGAATTTATCCTCCCTTGAATTCCAACATTCTTTTATTCACCTTCCCTCTGAAATTTGGCTTAGATATCCTTTGGTTACCTCATTCACCTATAGATATTCAATATTCTCAAGTATGATATAAAATGAGATATCCTTGCCTCTTATTTATACTCTCCAAGTAGCTTCCTTAAAAGCATCTTCTAGGTCACTTTTCCCACTTTCCTTATTTTAGGGTTAACCCACTTCTAATTTATCCATTAAATTTATTATTTAAATAATTTATTTTGTATTAAATTTGAATTACAGTACACTCATGACTTCAATTTATTATTTACCTTCTAAAATCTCTTAAACCACTCTGACTACTTTGAACTTTTGGGGCTTCTAGATGACATATGAGGGTCCTCCAACTTCATAAGGCCATAACTCTCAAACCGTGAGGAGTTATGTGACATTCCACATACCACCAGAAATTCCATGACATGAACTATCCATATAAAATAGTATTACCTGCAAATATATTAAAACTCATACCATTATCCATCAAACAAAATTGGGTCCATTACCCAAACCTGGGTTCTCCAACTTCTCATGGCCACAACTCTCTAACCGTGAGGAGTTATGTGACATTCCACATACCATCGAAAATGGAATGACATGTAATATCTATATAGAATAGTATTACCTTAAAATATATTAAAACTCATATGATTATACATGAAACAACCTTGGGTCCATTACCCAAACCTTTGTGCTACCAAAATTCGCTACCGAACTTTCTTCAAGCGTTGACATCAATGAAAACCAACCTTAATCAACAATCATGAACTATATTACCTCCCTTTTTCTCCGAGTATATCAAAATAGTGTTGAAATCATCAACCACAATGCTAGTGTTTGAACCATACTTTTTTCCATGTATCTAGTGTTGAAATCCTCAACCACAATTCTCATAATTTTGCATATAGGAATAAAAATACATCTATCACATAAGGGACCTTTTGATAATCTAGATATTTGAATCTTATAAATAAAGATTGACCAAGACAGTGATAATAATGTATGAAAACTAAGCTCTGATTTTCTATGAACTAAATTTAATATCTATGATGAACCACATCCATACTTATTTGGTGCAAGATTACTTAAACATCAGATAGCTTACCCATTATGTGATGTTAACATGATCACAACTCCTCTTGAAGATGTTTATGAAATTACAGATTCCCTAAGCGATTAAAGTGGGTTATGACTTGAAGGTGCATTTATTGGAGGTAGTCAAAGAGGTGGATCTACACTGGTAGCTAGTCATGACTAGATAATGGAAGGTGGATCTATTGGGGTAGCTATTCATGACCAGATAATGGAAGATGGATCCCAAGGATTACTTGTTTCTTTTGACCTTTTTATGGAAGATGAGAAATGATAATCATAGAATAACTCAAATCTTTTACTAAATGGTTGCAATGGCTCAGTTTGTTTCTGTCATTCATTCTCTCATGATTGCAGCCAAACAACTCCAAAAGTTTGATTGTGTTGATGAGGATAAAATTGTGTCACTCCATATCCTCCCAAGGACATTGGGAAAGAGTGAAATCAAATTTATGGAGACTATTAATCACATCATCCCCCTCTTTTGTTGTTAGGAAGCATGCCACTAGATTTTTATTAGCACTAAACAAAAGAATATGAAGGTGCCAAATCCATGTAACTTGAATGTCTCTTTTTTTTCACTTAACATATATGAAATCTACTACAATATTATCATCAAAATGAGAAAAATGAAAAGGAAAAATCGATATCATCCTCCCGAAGTTCTGGAAACTATAGATAAGCTAGCTATCATTTAAGAGAAACTGAATATTGCATGTTTAAAGGTGTGGGATTCCTTTCTTTCAGAGTTTACAGTTCACTATACATATTTATGCCTATTGTGAAAACCACATGTGTCCACTTTTTCAAATGTACTCCCTGGCACAGAAACAAACAACTACAACTCGGTTCAGTTGATGTGTGTGATAGAGCATTCTCATTATAGATCATTTGAATATCATTCCACAAACGTTTTCTCTCCCAATAGTAGATAGGGCCTAGGTCACATATCCTCCTTTACTCTTTTTTCATAAATGATGTCTATTTGGCACTTCATAATCCTTTAGAAAATGTAGTAGATAGAAAATCTATTCTTGTTAAAATAATTGACATGAAATCCCATTAAGAACTATGTGAAAAAATTTAATGAGACAAAGATTTCATTTAATTAGAGAAGGGTTTGTTACCAAATATGATAAGCATGGAGCCTTCAGTTATGAACTATGGGTGTCTTATGCATATCTATACCAAAGGTTATAGGCTTCTAAGGAAATGGAGAAGAGTAAGGGAATGGGCTCTTATGGTATAAAACACAACACAAATATGTATTCAATGTCGATTAATGGATATGTGCAATCAAATGACCATGCAAACGCCTTTGTCATTTTATTTTAAAAGAGATGATGAGAGAAGGTTTCAAGCATGATTTGGTAGATTATAACATTATTTCAAATGCATTTTGTAAACTTGGTAACATATACCATGACATTAGAACTCTTGATCAAGACCATCACCATGAACTTTACCACCATAATTTATGGATTTGCAAAATTTGGAGATATGAGAACTTTAGAAATGGTGGATCAAATGAGAAGATGTGGCTACATATTGACTAAAGAAACAGTGATCTAATCCCGTTCATAATTGTAACATCCCTCTCTTGCGCACACTGAGCGGACTTATTCTTTGAGGATACTTGTGTGCAAGCGAACTAGTTCTTTATATGATTGGTTGTTTTGATTATGATTATAATATATTGTGAATTTGATGATATGTTATTTTTTTTGTATTTACATCGACAAGTGCTATTGACTAGGTTCTCCTAAGTGTGTAGGACTCTGGATGTTCAGGATGCCGAGGCATCAATGAAACGCCTTGGACTCTGGATCGAGTCAAGGAGTGGACTATTAGGGTTTGAATGTTGTTGGTGTGACATGTGTACATATCATTAGATATTATGATGTTGGTTTTTATTTCTTACATGATTCATTAATGGATGCAGGATGACGATAGATTTCCGATCAGACTCACATTTGGAGTAAAGGGGTCATGCGCGACAACCAAAGACATTGAGGGAGAGGTCTGTCAACAACCCTGCCATAGCCTACTAGCACTGTAGGTTAACCATTACCTAGTTCGAGAATACCCACAATGTCGTGAGGGCAGACTGTGGCAGTCACTCATTATGATTCTAAGGAGTGCACAATAAGGAACAATCCTTATTCCTTAGAGTCCCTTAGTCTACAACAAGATCACCTGATGGAGTATTGACTCCAAGGGTTTGACATCTACCAAGTTCAGTCAAGAGGTGAGTGGAACCCTTGGAGCATGTAGTGCATCTTGAAGGGAACGTCGCACAAATAAAATAGAAAGAGGCGAGTGGCACCGTTGGAGCATGTAGTGCATATTGATGGGCATGTCATGCAAATAAAACAGAAAGAGGCGAGTGGCACCCTTGGAGCACGTAGTGCATGCTGAAGAGAATTTCGTTATTTTTAACTTGGTTAAGTTAATAAACCTAGTTCCTAGAAACCTATGCCTCCATAGGACCTGGTCGACCTTAAAATAGATGATGGTATGAGTAAAGTTTAATAACTAAAATTTCCCTTAAACATTGTCTCCAACCTAGTGAAATTAAAACCTAGGTCTAAGTAGAACGTGTGAAAAAGAAAAACTAAATAGACATGTAACAAGAAGGGGGGGTAAGAAATTCAAATTTTAATTATTAAAGTAAAAATTATAATCGAGGATTAAATTTATTAAAAGGGTAAATGGTTGTTTTTGTCTACACTTGCTAAATCTGATTTTAGTTATAAAAAGAGGGGGGGCGAGCGGGGGACATAAAGAAAAATGGAAACTAGGGGATTAATTAATAAATAAAATTGATTTTTTGGCACAACTAGGGGATCGAACGACATGTGTACGAGGGAGTTTTTTCCCAATTAAATAAATGAAAAAGGAATCTAATGAAGGTTTGGGAAACTAATCACTTGAAAACTCTATAAAAAGGATGGCGGAGGAGGATTATGGATCACATCTGATTTGCATAAGGTTATGCTACCGGAATTTCACCTTGATTGAATTTTCTCTTGTGGGAGTTGAGATACCCAACTTGGGTAACGCGTGGTAGCTCGAACTTGCGAGGCAAGATGGGATCTAGCATTCTCTGGTATTGTGTGTGTGGCTCCTTTGCGGATCGGGGGGCTCAGAGGGAAGAAAAATACCCCGAGCATCAACTGGGAGGTACCGGTGAGGTCTCATCAGTCGTCAAGTGGGATCTCGCTGGAGCGCATGAGTGGGACATCCATACAGGACTTTGTGCCATCGGTTGCGGTATTCTACTGAGTTTAACATTCATTGAATTAGCTTCAGCATTTCAATTTAGTTAATGTAATTGACTCATTTCCTGGATTTCATGTTCGATAATAGTTGAAATTCCTTCAATAATGTTGAAATAATGTTGGATTCCTTCACTTTCTGTGCATAATCGTTGAGGTTGTCTCTTCCATCTGCACTCTGCATTTCATTGAAAGGATCATCATTTTTGTTTAACTCTTGTCTCTCAAGGTTACAACCCCTTTTATTATTACTCCCTTGTTGACTTGGGTTCGATTGTGCTACCGGGAAGTAGTTAGAGAGGGCCTCTCGAATGGATTGCCTTACTTAACCCTTAGATCCTTAATTTCTTCTTGGTCGTGAAGGATTCTTCATTACAGTGCGCAGGATTTAGTGCCCGAGGAAGAACTTGCATGGTTTTAATTATTGAGGGGAATCGATCTTTTTCTGTGCAAGTTCCTCCTCCTTCGGTGTAAGTGATGTTTTGGCTTATACGTCCAGGGTTAAAACTCCGACTCCATAATCCTCTCTGTCAAGATTTAAAGGTCCTTGGCTATTGTGGAGGGCCAACTCCCTTCTGAGATCCAACGCTCTTGGTGATTGTAATTGACCTCCCAGTGTATGAACGCAGGTGGCAACTGTTTCATTCCCACTCTGGATAAGTCTCAACCTTTTCTCTCCTCCTGTTCCATCGATGGCCCTTCTGGCATCAGGAACCGAGTTCCTCCACCTTCAAAAGCAAGGAGACTAGCCTCTCAATCAAGGCCGCAAGTTCCTTGTACACCGCTCCCTTAGTTCTTTCTTAGCTTCTGGTTGAGTCCTTAGGAGGTTTCGACTCAGTCCAGTCCTGAGAACTGGGCATTCCATACAAGGGAACACCGACGATTTAGTTCAACCAGGGATAATGTCTTGTCAGTTTAGAGTCAACCTTAGCGAGCCTGGTTCCCTTAGCGCACCATGTTCTTGTTTTTGTAGTGTTTCCACCTCGCCTCGTCCACCTGAACCTGGCCCCGGATTTATCACTACGACCTCGACTTCTGGCTCTGTCGAATCCTTTCTCAGTTTCGAGCCTTCCTTGATTACTCTTAGAACCTGACTCCACGCCAAGCCTCTTCGGATTTCTGGAGCTTTCCGAGTTAGACGCTTGTGTGCAGTGGTAAGACCTTCCCTTCATGTCTGTGCACAGATTTTTATACCTCCCCTCACGCCTGCGTATAGTTGTCAGTCCGTCCTTCCTCATGCTCAACTAACCTCCCCCTAAAAAAACCGCCCTCAATTTTCCTATCTTGTGGTAGGTACTCTTATTTCACGACATTGTCCTCCTCGCTGCCACCACTCCCTGATATTCTAAATTCACAGGTTGAATTTGGAATCTAGGAGAAACAACATTTTAATCAGACAGTTAAATGTCTCCTTCCACCTTTTTTTACTTACTCGAGATTTTATTTACCCTTGATTATTTACTCACATATTTTTGGTTTATTTCTGCCTGAGAGTTTATATATTTTTAGCTACATAACGATTCCTTGTTTATTGCAGATTTTATAATCATCGTGTTTTAAGTAGTCTTGGATCACCACTAGGAATATCTAACCATCCTCACGAGACTAGATCGTGTTCAATTTAAGCCAACTAAACGGTGTTTTAGAAACTGTGACATTTTGTAATTAATTAAATATATATATTTAAACCGTGTTTAATTCATGCGTTGGATAAAGTTTATGTTTTGTTGTACAATTGATGATGTAAGTTATAATGATGAGTTAAGTCTTAAGGGTGAATGTTGTAAGTGGGTGTGATAAGGGGAGCACCTTAACGAGGAATGATAATAGTGTCGAAAGGCTTTTAAGGTTGGGTTGTAAGGATATCAATGAAGTAAATTATTAAATAATTTCAATGTTATAAGATGAGTGGAATCTAGGTCTGTTGAGTGGTGAGGGTAATTGTTTGTTTAGGAGACTTTGTATTCTGCATATTGTTGCAAGAAGATGTGTTTTTGTAGAAGGCATGGAAGGATTCCCTATAGTAAGGATTGGAAACCTTCTTAGTTGATTGGTGGAGTCTCTTTTTCAAAAAGGCATTTGATAGTAAATTTTTTTCATGCTAAGGTTTAGGGGTCTTGGAATCTTATGGAACTAAAGAAGTCATGATAAACTGTTGTAGATTTGATTAATAAAACCCCCTTGATGAATAGGCGAATTTATTACTTGATGAGTTTTTATATGTTTTAAGTTTGATTGGGGTTGTTACCTAGAGCTATGATATAGTATTGATGCTAAATTTGTTAGTGAAACCCATATAAATCATTGCACAACAAAGGAAACCACATAAGGATCATCTCGTAAGAAAACAAGAAACTACGTGATTGTTGTGCAATTGAAATGTTCGATTGTAGCTACCCTACGTCATGTTTAGCTAGATTGTGTAGAGTGCCTTCGTTACGGGTAACGTTTAAGGTATGACCATGCAAGGTGGATTTCTGTTGGGTTTATGTTGTGATTTAAGGCTTAGAATGGTTGCATTGCACCTTGGTCACTATTGCGCTTTCCAAATTATCGCGATCTGATTCCTTATGGTTGAATCATTGCGTACCTTGATGAATAAGAGAATATAATAACCTAGCATTGGGTCATGTGCTTCCCGATGATTATGGTGTTGATTTTAGTAATTAAGGTAATGGAAAAATTGGATTGTAACGCATGATTTTGATGATGTTAATTAGCATAATTGTTATGTTCCTTATATATCGATATTTTTATTTAATTCAAGATTCTTGGTGAGGTATTATACTTGGCCTTTCATGTACATGTTACTGATGTCGTCGAGTTGAGTTGTTGGGATCGTATTATCGTCTTTACTCCCATCAAAATAAAAGAAAAAGAAAATCTTTTCTAACGTCATTGGTGTCGTAATGGTAGGTTCTGTTACATATGGTATCAGAGTCGATTCGACCCGTGACTTGGGGTCACTACGACTTCCATTGATTAGATACTTGATTATATAAATGTTGCTAATTAAATTGGGTATATTCCTGCAGATAATCATGGTTAGAGGACATCGTGGAGGCAGACGATGGGGTGCTAGGGGAGGAGGTGCAACGCCCCCAGTAGCATCAATGCCAGAGAGGTCTAACCCTCAAGGAGACGAATAGGTTGTCAGGGAGGAACAAATAGTTGTGGGTGATGTGGTTGGGTTGATGAGGTCCTTTGAGCGGATGTCTGAGGCACTGATCAACTGTTTGGATCGATATGAGGTTAGGGCGTCAACACCCACTAAGGGTCCACCGCATGCTCCAATCGGTACTGGTATAATTCACTGCCAACTTGAGAAGGTCAAATTCTACGAGTTCTTTCGCACCCCGGACGACGTAGCCCCCAAGGCATGGTTAGAGAATATGGAAATGTGCTTTCTACTTTGTAACTATACCTCCAACATGAAGGTCTGCATGCTGGTATTTCAACTGAAGGGGAGCGCTCTTTTATGGTGGAAGACACTCCTATCGCAATTGAACATGGCAGTCAAAAACGTGTCATGGGAACTATTCAAGGAACGATTCTGAGAGAGGTGTTTATCTGAGGAATTCATTGTGCGTCATCTCAACAAGTTCAATCCCTTGCGACAGGGAGGTCATATGGTGCCCAAGTACGAGGCCCATTTCATGGAGCTTCTTTGGTATTCTCCCCACCTTAATATAGAGAAACTTAAGGTCAACAAGTTCGTGTTTGGCCTTAATGTCAAAATTCGTGCAAAGGTTAGGATTTTGATGCCTCAAACCTTGCATGATGTTTTTCAGAAGGCCCTCATAGCAGAAGAGGAGCTTATCAACAGGGGTTAGAGAAGGAATCCAGTGAGACCAGCAGGACATGCATCATCTGGTGCGTAGCAGCATTAGACACCAACTAGGCATGCACCAGGGTATCGAGTTACTCCGAGAGGATCCACCTTCACTACACCTCGAAAACCAGCGCCTCAGTAGCGGACTCCTTACCGAGGACGATAGCACCAACAACAACATCGACCACAACAACAACGGTTTAGGCCTGTTCAACAAAACATACTAGGGTTCCATGTTGGTGGGCCTTCAGCTTATACTTCAGGTACCAGGAGTATTGGACCAAATAAAGGGTGTTGGACATGTGGAGAGCCACATTATCAGTGTGAATTCCCAGTTGAAAGGACCATAGCATCTGGATCCCTCGAAACCACTACTGTGGGAGATTTGGGCAAGGCCCATTAGATTCATGTAGTAGTGAACAACTGCTAGGTAGAGCACCAGTCGATTATTCTCGAGATGTCAGGTACCATCACTGAAGAAACCCTTAGTATTTTAATAAATCAAGGTGCTACCAAGAGTTTTATTTATTGTGCAGCGCTAAAAAGAATTAAGGTAAAGGAAGTTGAACATGATGAGTTTAACTTTGTAGAAATGGATTTGGGAGCCAAAAAGAAGGTTGGAGGGAAGGTTATGGGTTGTAGCCTTAACCTGGGAGAGTTTGTCACTAGGGACAACCTATACGTCACAACCTTAGGGTCTTATGAAGTCATAATTGGTATGGATTGGTTGGAATCGCATGATGAATACTCAACTCTAAGACGAAACGATTGAGCTTGGTCCATGAATAGGGACAGAGACACATGATAGTAGGTCGAAACCAGAGAGTTTACCTAAGATTCATGTCTTCCTTGCAGCTACGAAAGAGCATGTGCAAGGGATGTCAGCTATGTGTGATCATTTCATTAAACGAAAAAGGCATGGTGGAAGGACTGGAAAACCTTCCGGTAGTATGAGAGTTTGCAAATGTCTTCCCAGAGGATTTACCAGGGTTGCTTCCTAAGAGGGAATTGGATTTTACCATAGACCTAAAACCAGGAACTGAACCGATAGAGAGAACGTCTTATCGGATGTCGACCCCTGAGTTACAGGAGTTGAAAATGCAACTGAGGGAGTTGTTGGACCTAGGACTTATATGTCCAAGTGTGTCACCATGGGGTGCACCTGTTATTTTTCACATGGAAGAAGGATGAGTCATGGAGACTCTGCATTGACTACTGTCAATTGAACAAGGAAACGATCAAGAATTAATATCTGTTGCCACAGATTGATAATCTGTTTGATCAGATGAAAGGTGCAATAATGTTTTCAAAAATCAACTTGAGATTAGGGTATCACCAGCTATGGATCAAGAAGAATGGCATCCCTAAGATCACTTTTAAGATGAGTTTGGACATTACTAGTTTACCATTTTACGGTTTGGACTTACGAATGCCCCAGGGGTATTTATGAGTTTGATGAACGGGGTGTTTCGTGAATACTTGGATAAGTTCGTCCAAGTATTCATTGACAATATTTTGATATATTCTTGGATGATGGAGGAGCATGATGAGCACTTGCGCTTGGTACTACAGTGTCTATGAGAGAATAAGATGTTTGGGAAAATATCCAAATGTCTGTTTTATCAATCGAAGAATAATTACTTAGGGCATGTCATCTCTGATGAAGGTATCGTTGTGGATTCAACAAAGGTCGAGATTATTATGGAATTTCATACACTGATGAATGTCCCAGAAGTGTGTAGCTTCATGGTTTTAGTGAGATACTATCGACGGTTCGTCGAGGCTTTTTCAAAGATAGAAAATCCGATCACGAAATTGCAGAAGAAGAACTAGAAGTTTGTTTGGACCAAGAAATGAGTGGAGGAATTTCAAAGGCTCAAAGAGCTGTTGAAGAAAGTACTGATACTAAAGGTCCCAGATATGGACACAGACTTCTTGGTATGCATTGACACATCCAAGGAAATCTTAAACAGAGTCTTGATGCAAGACGATCGAGGATCATTTACATATCGAGAAAGTTGAGAAGGCATGAAGAGAACTATGCAATGCATGATTGAGAGTTGTTAGCCATTGTTTGTGCCTTGAGATTTTGGAGACACTACCTTATCGGATGAAAATTCGAACTAAAAACGAACCACTATGGTATACAACACATCTTTACAACAAGTGACTTGAACGTGCGACAATGATGTTGGTCGAGATTTCTTAGCGAGTACAATTTTGAGATTACTTACATAAAAGGAACACTGAACAGAGTGGTTGATGCATTAAGTCGAAGACCACACATATTTTGGGTGATTCCTCTTTAGACGAATCTATGTGAAAAGATTCTAGATTTACAGTGCGATGATGACTAGGACAAGGAGGTCAAGGATTTTATCAGAAAAAACACAATGATGGTACCAAAATTTGAGGGATTTACTCTGGACAATGATGAATTATTGATATTTAAAAATCGAATTTACGTACCACCCAATGATGAGTTGAGGAGTTTGATCCTAAATGAGGCTCATAGATCATTGTACATGGCTCATCCTGGAGTCACGAAGATGAGGGAAGAACTTAAACCCTTATTCTTTTGGAACAGAATGAAGGTAGACATAGTCAACTACGTGGAAATATGTCTAGAATGTCAGCAGGTGAAGGATGAACATAGATATCTGGAAGGATTACTACAACCACATGTTATTCTGGAATTGAAATGGGAGGTCATTTCAATGGATTTAATTGTTGGATTTCCACTGATGATGAGAAGACACGACTTGATTTTTGTAGTAATTGACACTCTGACGAAGAGTGCACATTTTATCTCTGTGCGTACGACGTATTAAGCACTTGACATAGCTAGAGTTTTCATCAGTGATATTTTGAGGTTGCATGGCATGCCTAAGAGGATTATATCCGATAGAGGATCGAAGTTTACAGGATGATTTTGGACTAGTTTCCAAAAGGCCTTGGGAACCCAACTTAACTTTAGTACCACATATCACCCAGAGACAGACGAGCAGAACAAAAGTACAAACCAAATCTTGGAGGATATGTTTCATTTGTATGTGATGGACCAATAAAATTACTGGGAAGAATTCTTGCCACTAGTATAATTCACGTATAACGGGAGGTCCCTTGGCGGTTGTGGAGGGCCATATCCCTTCTGAGATCCAACGCTCTAGGTGATTGTAATTGACCACCCAGTGTATGAACGCAGGTGGAAACTCTTTCATGCCCAATCTGGATAAGTCTCAACCTTTTCTCTCATTTTGTTTCGTCGATGGCCCTTCTGGCATCACCAACTCAGTTCCTCCACCTTCAAAAGAAAGGAGATAAGCCTCTCAATCCAGGCCAAAACTTCCTTGTAAACTGCTCCCTTAGTTCGCGCTTAGCTTCTGCTTGATTCTTTAGGTGGTTTTGAATCAGTCTAGCCCTCAGAACTGGGCATTCCGGACAAGGGAACACCTGCGATTTTCTTCGACCAAGGATTATGTCTTCTCGGTTTAGAGTCAATATTAGCGAGCCTAGTTCCCTTAGCGCACCCTGTTCTTGTTTCTGTAGTGTTTCCACCTCGCCTCGTCCACCGGAACCCAACCCCTGATTTATCACTACGACTTCTAGTTCTGATTTATCACTACGACCTCGCCTCTGTCGAATCCTTTCTCAGTTTCGAGCTTTCCTTGATTACTCTCGGAACCTGACTCCATGCCAAGCCTCTTCATATTTCTGGAGATTTCTGAGTTAGACGCTTGTGTGCAATGGTCAGACCTTCCCTTCATGCCTGCGCACAGATGTCAGACCTCCCCTCACGCCTGCGTACAATTTTAAGTCCTTCCTTCCTTGCGCTTGGAGAACCTCCCAAAAAACAAATCGCCCTCAATTTGCCTATCATGCGGCATCTACTCTTATTTCATGACAGTGTCCTAATATTCTAAATGCGCAGGTTAAATTTGGAATCTTCTAAGTGTTTAATGAGGAGAAACAACGTTCTAATCGGATAGCTAGACGTCGCCTTCCACCTTGTTTTACTTACCCGAGATTTTATTTACCCTTGATTATTTACTCAAAGATTTTTAGTTTATTTTCGCCCGAGAGTTTATATATTTTTAGCTGCACAATGATTCCTTGTTTATTGCAGAGTTTATAATCACCATTTTTTAAGTAGTCTTGGATCACCACTTGGCATATCTAACCATCCTGACGAGACTAGACCGTGTTCAATTTAATCCAATTAAACAGTGTTTTAGAAACTGTGAGATTTTGTAATTAATTAAATATATATATTTAAACCGTGTTTAATTCATGCGTTAGATAAAGTTTATGTTTTGTTGTACAATTGCTGATGTAAGTTAGAATGACGAGTTAAGTCTTAAGGGTGAATGTTGTAAGTGGGTGTGATAAGGGGAGCACCTTGACGAGGTATGATAATAATGTGGAAAGGATTTTAAGGTTGGGCTGTAAGGATATCAATGAAGTAAATTATTAAATCTTAGAATGGTTTATGTCACATGTAGGGTTTATGTCGTGATTTAAGTCTTAGAATGGTTGTGTTGTGCCTTTGCGCTTTCTGCATTATGGTGACCTGATTCCTTATGGTTGAATCCTTGTGTTCCTTCATGAATAAGAGAATATGATAACCTAGCATTGGGTCATGTTCTTCCTGATTATTATGGTGTTGATTTTGGTAATTAAGGTAATGGAAAAATGGGATTGTAACGCATGATTTTGATGATGTTAATTAACATAATTGTTATGTTCCTTATCTATTGATGTTTGTAGTTAATTCAAGCTTCTTGGTGAGCTATTATGCTCAGCATTTCCTGTACATGTTACTGATGTCGCTGAGTTGAGTTGTTGCGATCGGATTATCGTCTTTACTCCCATAAAGAAAAGAAAAAAAAATTCATGTATAACGTCATTGGTGTCATAATGGTAGGGTATGTTACAAAAAGTTTGTAAAATAGAAAAAAAATGACAAGTGGCATCATGTCAAAGGGTTTAAGGATTAGTTTTTAAATTTCATGGAAGAATACAAAAAACATCAAAATCAACTCAACCTTTGGGAGAGATAGGACAAAAAGCAAATTGTTACTACAACTGGAATAGTTGGAGGTTAAATAGCATCTGTTTTATTATTTTGTGGGAATATTAGGACACCAATTTCCTGAGGTGTCGATATTCCCTAAATCATCTTATCTCCCATTCTAATTTTAGAAGGTAGTTACATAAAAAGAGGTTATAAATCAATAATCAAGAAAAGGATAAAAGGTAGCGGTCAAGACTTAGAAAAGGTTGGAATTTTTATAGCCTGGATATTGAGTTTATTTGTATCCCAAGGGGTCATTGTATTATTGAAGATCCGGGTTTCTACAAAAGGTTTCACCACACATGGTTGCAGAACCAATTTTCCTTTGTTTTATTGTTTCTTTCTTATTTATTCCATTTCTTTTTTTCATGGAGTTTATACATCCTATCCACAATGTTTTTATGTTCACAGTTAATGAATAAGTTAGGATACAACTTCCTTGTGGCTATTGATATTGCAAGGATTCTCTGAACATTTATAAATAGGTTATGATATTTAATATCATTTTGTATCATGTCATGAATGTTTCTGCAATATCTATAGTACGATTAAAAAATTCTAAGTATAGCCATATATGGTTTTTGATATTTACTATCAATCTGCTTTATGCAAAGAATACCTTTCATGCTTGAATATATCTCCACCTAACCTACAATTTTCATGAATAAGTTTCAAATTATTGGAGTCCTTAGCCAAATGCCTACAATGCATTTTTTCATATAATTAATGCCTAAATACCTCCATACATATTCTATGTTTGTGATACTTGTGTTAATATTTAAATAGTAGTGACTTCCATTGTCATTATAATTTGAAGTTATCCATCCTTCTTTAATATTCCTTTGCATCTTTCATTTTATCATTTTATGTTTCAACCATTTATAAACAAGTTATAATATTTACTATCATTTTGTATATTGTCATGAATGACACTCTCTACACATTTTTAAACAAGCTAGGATATTTGTTATCATTTTTTATTTTTTTATGAATGTTTCTACACTATCTATAATATGATTAAATAATTTTAAGTATAGCCATATCTGGTTTCTGATATTTATTATAAATCTACTTTGTGAAAAGAATACCTTTGATTCTTGAATATATATCGGATATCCACCTCAACTACAAGTTTTCTGAATGAGTTTTTTTATCCCCAACTCCTAGAGATAACTAAGGAGATGATATCTCGAGGCCCTCAGGTTGCAGACATGGAGAATTGAGAGACAAATTGACCAGCAGTGTCCACTTGCACAGACAGAGATCTGCTTCACCACCATAGTTTCAAGTTCATCGTGAGGGTATCCACCACATCAGTTGGCTTCTAGAAGACATTGGGTCTTGTTCCATGAGGTACAAGTCAGGTATTATGGTGAGTGTCATTTCAATATTTGAGGAATTTGAGTTTGTTGTATCTTAATTTTTTTTTTATTATGTAGTGTTTGCTTGGAAATTATGCTTTTTCCCTTGTTTCACTTTTGTGGTTGAAATTGCACCCTAGTAAGTGGGTCACCCTTAGGGATAGGTGTGCTAATAGGAGGTCCTCTTGATGAGTCATCATGCCATTACCGACCATAATTGTCACTTTCCATACTTCATCCCCTCATCTCCTTACCTTTTGGAATTGTTGGGTGTATTGACCCAAGAAGGGATTGTTTCTCATTTCATGGGAAGAAGGGGATGAAGGCCCAGAGGGAAGATAGCTAGAAAAAGATAAAATCCTATTTTGAACCTTCCAGATACTCTCCCAAATAGGTCTTGAGAACAATGAAATGCTTTTGCTGGAAAATCAAATACCTTCAAAAGAAAACACATAATTATGAATGTCCCACTTATTGAGGGGTTTACATAAGGTGCCTTACAATATAGCCTATACCCCCATGGAACCATGTGTACTTCTCCCTTCAAGTGACACTTTGGTACCACCCCCCAAGATAATTGATTCATCATAGGTAGTACCAAGTGTTTGGACCTTAATAAATTAATGACAATAAATGGTCTTGGAAAAAGGTTGCATTGAAAACAAAGGTACAACACACCCTCTACAAAGGCACCCATAAATGAGACACTACAACCCCTTGTATTTCATGAAACCCATGCCCAAAAGTCTTTCCATTATCCATGTCACTCCATCCACATGACCCAGATAGGGGTCCACTTGAGAAACACTCCTAAGCTTGAGGTACGATTCACCAAATAGGTCACTTTGTCAACCCTCCCATACCTAAACTTAGCAAATTGCATAGGATCTTTGAGAACTTGTTTATTTTGACGAGGTAGTTTTTTATATACATGATTAGATGGATATTTTATTGATTGGTTTACTAATCATGATGAATTTGAATTGAGATCCTTGGAGGGTGTATTCATTGTCTTTGCAGGACCTTGTTTGGTGGACATATTTGGAAGAACAAGCATAGCTCGGGCTTCCTTGGGGCTTGAAGCCCACAGGTTGGATATTAGGGCCCACACACTAGACTATGATGAAATGCCTTTGGAGGTCTAAGATAAACCTTGGAGGATCTCACCTATCCCCTACAATCCAAAAAACATGTGTTTGGAGGCCAAAATATCACCTTTGAGGGCTTGATGTCACCCTAGGGCTAAGGTTATGTGGTGATTGAAGACACTTGGAACGTTTTAAAGGAGGGATCTCTTGGATCATGAAGGAGAGACTTGGATGGAAGACACTTGGCCTTTCGAGGCCTAGCACACTCATATCCAAGTCAACGAATTGACCTAAATTTCCAAAACGCTGACGTCGTGTTTCTAGGGCTTATCTTATGTGAAACTTATGATTTAAGAAATGTTATTTTGGAGAAGGGGAAAGAAAACATAACTTTATAAAGAGCCCTACATTATACATGATCCAGTTAGAGCCATCATCTATAACATGTGAAAAATTCAACTCAATGATAAATCCTAGGAAGGAAAACCCTTTAGAATATATGGATCCTAATCAATGGCATCAAAAAAGAAGCCCAAGAAGTATATATCCACTTACAAAGATTGTTCGATGATGTAAATAAGACATTAAGGATAGATACTAGTGAGTGATTTAGATTATAGTCTTCTCCCTTCTTGTCCCATATAGGACCACGTTTTAAAATCATAATCGAGGTTTCCATATCCACATAAAAGGAAGTGATAGGAGATTTCCTAGAAAGAAGGGGAAAATTATTAATTTTTTTTTTAAAACCTACAGAAGGCGTGGAAATAGCGACGTAAGTTCGTTTCAAGTATGGCATCTACGTCGCAAGCCATTGGTGAGTTTTTACTCTATCACATTTTTTCGTCGCTATTGCCATGTTTTTTTGTCGCTACTTGCCACGCTTTTTCGCCGCAAGTATGGAATCTACGTCACAATCCATTGGTGGGTTTTTAACTCTACCACACTTTTTCGTCATTATTGCCACGCTTTTTCATCGAAAGAAGTTATACCTCTCTTTAGGATGATCACACATGGTAGCTTGAGTTTTTCATTGTTTCCACGAATACCTAGTGCATGGATATAGTGACAAAAAATGTTATACGAAAATTATTGTTTTCCTTCGTGTAAAGTGCGATGGATATGTGTGGCAATAGCAACGAAAAACCATGGAAAATTTGGTCATATGTAGTACTATAGAAAACCAACATAGAGTCCTACCAATTGGACGACTGAAAGGAGTGACAATAGACCTGGATGGAGCGCACACTAAAAAATACTTCAAAATGATTGAAATAGTGAACGACATAACACCATATCCAACATTGCTTGGCTTGGATTGGGTGTTTTATAACGAGGCCATAATAAATTTAAAGAAACAAAAACCGACATTTAATTCAGGAGAATACAGGGTCATTGCACCATTAGAACCATCAGAAGGGGAAAGATTTCTAGAATCTACTTTCTTAGACTTGGAGGAAATTAGCCAATTGCAAAGAACAACTGCGCACGATGAGGATTACGTCAACCCAACTGCAGATGGGATACTTAGTTGGTGGATCATTACTTCATGTGAAACAGACTCAAATATAGGATTAGAGAACTAGCAACAAAGGATACACAAAGTTTCTACAAGAATATGCGCAATAATAGACCACATAGTAACATGGGTAGGTACGGAGGTAAGGGAACCACCTAGTTTCCATGGAGTAAAAGATATATAAACATTCTTGGAACAGTACGAGGATGAAGCGTTATAAAATATGAGACTCTTAGCACTATATATAACACTCAAGGCCACACCTACAAGATGGTGGGGTGCACACAAGGAAACAATCAAGGATTGGTACCAATGTAAGTGGTTACTGTGCATACGGTTTGGCACAGAACAGAAAAGAAACTAGTAGCAGAGTTATGATGGACAAGGGGAACCAACGAAACAGTTGGAGAAGTACAAAGCACTATGGAAAATGACACCCCTAGAGGAATAGCCTCATCATTTTGTACACACATTGGAAGGCATACCAACAAAATGGTATACAAACCAGGAACTACGCAGAGGGACTACGAGATGGTCGATATTACAATAGAATTTTACAGTCACTTTCTCATTCGAGCATGAGAACCCCAACATAGATGCAACATTTAAATAAATAAGAGAGGTGATATTCATTAAGGAACCATAAGTCGAATTCATAATAGAGGAACAAAATTGGAATAGACGGATAGTGAAAGAACTGTTGTCATGCTACTGTGTGCAGGAATAAGCACCATATGAAGACGAGTCACGCGATATTCATATTGAAGAGGAGGAAGGTGAAAGATAAGTGGAAGGTCCACCTTTGGAATCATAAGTAATTTTAGCGCTGATCAAAGTGAAAAAATTCAACATTGGGACAGTGGAGAACCCCAAAATGGACATCATTCGAGACTACTGGGATGAATAGACAGTAGAAATAATAACAAAGTTATTGTGTGAATGTAGAGACATGTTTCCCACAACATTTATAGAAATCAAAGGCATAGAGGGAGAGCTCAAAGAAATGAAGATACCACTCAGAGATGAGGCAAGAGCGATCATAAAATGACCATACAAATTGAACCCGATATATAAGTAAATCGTCAAAGTTGATATTGGTAGGATGCTCGAAGCCGACATCATTGAACCTATGGAAGACTCAGAATGGATAAGCCCGATGGTAGTTTCGGAGAAAAAACAAGCCAGGATAAGAATATGCATCGACTTGAGGAAGTTGAACGATGGATGCTAACATGACCTGTTCCTGACACCTTTCACAGATGAAGTGTTGGAGAACGTAGGGGGACACGAATTTTACTCATTTACTCATGGATTCTCCAGATACCACTAGTTTAAGATAGCACAGGAATACAGATACAAGACCACTTTTTCTATGGAATGGGTATCCTACCAGTACACATTCATGTCATTTGGACTAAAGAATGCACCAGCAATATTCTCTAGAGTAGTCACAGGTACATTTAAAGAATTTATCCACCAGTTTCTAGAGGTATACTTGGACAATTGGATAGACTATAGTCTGTTGAAAGACAATGTAGAGGTCTTGCGGCTAATGTTATAAAGATGCAGGAAGTACCAGATATCATTAAACATCAAGAAGTGTATTTTTGGAACACCGTTTGCGATACTATTAGGCCATATAGTATGCAAGCAAGGTTTACTAGTAGATCCTACAAATATCACAATAATATTTAACCCATGGCCACCTAAAATAGTTCGTCAACTAAGGGTAACATTGTGTTAAGAACCAAATATCAATATAGCATAGAAAAACCTCAGAATAAGTACTCAACGCCTTGAAAAAGGGATAATTTCAGATAATAAGCCTCTTCGAGTGGGAAACCTCCTTTTACCCCACATAAATGTTCAAGTACAAGATGATTCCAATTGAAAATGTCTCCTTGGTATATATAGGAGACTAGGAGGTATAATTACAACTAATGGAATAAAGCCAACATAAATAAAATAACATTACTAATGTAATATTACCCAATTAAGGGGTGATGAGACAATATTAGGGCTTAACAAGCCCCTCCCCTTGAGACAAGTGTTGTCTGCAACACTTGATTAACTTTGGATGCTTCTGTATAAAAGACTCATCTTCCCAAGTGGAATCCCCAGCCGGTATTTTCCTCCATTTAATGAGATACTCTGAAATGGATCTATTCTTTAGCTGGCGAATTCTTGTGTCAGTGATGGCTTCAGGATCCAATATGATTTTTCCTTCCTCGTCAAGTTCTGGAAATATAGTTTGAAATAGGATCTTGTCACCTATAACCTTCTTTAAGCATGAAACATGGAAAACTAGATGTACTTGTGAAGATGTAGGCAACTCCAATATGTATGCCATAGTACCAATCTTTTGAAACACCTTATAAGGGCCATAGTACTTTGGTGATAATTTATTATCCTTCTTGGCTAGCTTGAGGAACATTTGTTTGTATGATTGTAGTCTTAAAAACACCCAATCCCCTACCTCAAAAATTCTTTCACTACGATGTTGATCTTCTTGTTGTTTCATGTGATTATGTGCCATGGTCAGGTTCTCTTTAAGATTTGGAGAACCTGTTGTTGATTATGGATGTGATCTTCCACTGCTTGAACCTTACATTTTTCTTTTAGAGAAGAAGTGATGGAAGGAGGGTGGTATCCATAGAGTGCCATAAATGGTGTCATTTTTGTTGCAGTATGAAAG
>JZKD02S1939769.1:304646-319222 GCA_000966675.3 Picea glauca
ATAACATTACTAATATAAATTACAACTAATGTCCTAGAGCCGACATAAATAAAATAGCATTACTAATCTAATATGCCCCAATTAAGGGGTAATGAGCCAATATTAGGGCTTAACACTACACATTTGTTCACCTTCATCAAGAGTCCAAGTAGGATTGTCTAGAGTATTATTTGGTGTAGTAGTTCCCTTTTTGGGTGGCATGTTGGCCAAGCATCACTTTTGAACCTTGATTTTGAGGTGGTTCTTCTAGACAATATTTCTTCCGTTGTATCTCCCAGGTTTCAGCCCTTCTGGGTATGAAACTTTCTTTTATGTAGTTCTATGATATTTATTCTCTGCAATTCCATAGGTAAGATCAAAATTGGATGTGCCAAGTGGAATTTATGGTAACTTCCCCACAACTTGCTGATTTTTGGCCTTTCTAGGAGATCTCACTTGTATAGCGTTCCACGCACAAAATTATTGATATAAAATTCTGAAAATCATACCAGAAATACTACATACTATCCACTATTCAATGAAACTAGTCCCACACAATTTGGATACTCTAGGAAGAAGTTATGATTGTTTAACCTGGAACACCTTCTTGATACTAGTCAATAGGACTAGTCAGATACCCTATCTTCCACAAGGTGTATCTACAAATGTAAGATGATCTAGTAGATGAAATTTTTATCAAAGATACCTTACTAATTTCTATGAATATCCTCCTAAGTTCATGGTCTGAAACATTACAAAAAATATTTTATAGCGAAAATTCTGCAATGACATGGTTCAGAATGATTCCAGAATCCTATCTTGCATAGGTTGTATCTCTGAAAGTATAAGGCCTCAGGAGATGAAATTTTAACCCAGCATACCTTGATCCGTCTACTAAATATCCTCCAAGACATTCATTCTGAAACATTGTATAAAAAAAATTATAGCGAAAATTACAAGGTGTCTCAGATGTAGCAGCGAAACCCCAAGACCTTCAGCTCTGATACCATATGTTAAGAATCAAATATCAATATAGCATAGAAAAACCTTAGAATAATTACTCAATTCCTTGAAAAAGAAATAATTTCAAATAATAATCCTCTTCAAGTGGGCAACCTCCGTTTACCCCACATAAATGTTCAAGTACAAGATGATTCCAAATGAAAATGTCTCCTTGGTATATATAGGAGACTAGGAGGTATAATTACAACTAATGGAATACAACCGACATAAATAAAATAACATTACTAATGTAATATGCTCCAATTAATGGGTAATGAGCCAATATTAGGGCTTAACACATTGGGACACATAATATCTACATAAAATTTATCAAAGGGTACATGCAGATCAACGCGCCAATGGAGAAATGATTAAGGAAAGATACAAAGTTTCAATGGAATGAATTTTGTCAACACGGTTTGGATACATTGAAAGAAAATATGGTAACAACACTAATAATAGTATTTCCAGACTGGGAGAAGACATTCCACGTACATGTAGATGAATCAACCATAACACTTGGAGCTATTTTGGCATAGCCAGGACCAAGAGAATTGGATCATCCTATAGCATTCACGAGCAAAAAACTGTCAGAAACAGAACAAAACTACAACACTATAGAAATCAAAGGTCTTTATATGGTCTACGCACTACAAAAGTTCCGACGTTACTTACTGGGAAAACATTTTAATATGTTCATAGATCATTCATTCCTTAAGTACCTAGTCAAAAAGCCAGTGTTAGGTGGGAGAATATGTCGATGGTTACTCTTTTTTAAAGAATTTGATTTTGAAGTAATAGTCAAGCCAGGAAAGTTGAATGCAGCCCCTGACCACCTATCAAGGGTCACAAACGAAGAAGAAACTACAAGTTTAGAAGACAACTTTCTGGATGCACAATTATTTTTAGTTCAGATCGTCAATGAATACTTTGCAGACATCTTCTAGTACTTAAGTATAGGTATTGTGCCATAGGAATACAACACCATGTAGAAGAAAAACCTGGTAGTTTGGGATGACGACTATCAGTTGATTGTAGGACACTTATAAAAAATGGGCATCGATAGCATCTTACAAAGATATGTACTATAACATGAACGACGAAGGGTATTAGAAGAATCCCACGAGGGAATAATAGGATTACATTACGCTAGAAAAGATACCACGCAGAAGGTATTATGCGTAGGACTATGGTGGACAACCATTCACAGGGACTCGAAGGAGTACTTCCAGTGATGTGATGTCTGTTGGAGGGTTGGTAAATCTAAACCTAATCAAAGGGACAAGATTCTACTATGACCACAAGTAACTTTTGAGGTATTCGATAAATCGAAAATAGATTTCGTGGGACCAATTAACCCACCAGTAAAGAGGGAAGGAGAAAGGTACATAATCCTTGCAATAGAATACCTCACAATATGGGTGGAAGCAGAACTAGTCAAAGACTACAACGTAGAAACAAAAACACACTTTTTATTTGAACATGTGATTACTAGATTTGGTTTCCCAAAAATTTTGATGAGAGAGCACAAGAAACATTTTATTAACAGTACTATCAAGGCCATGACCGAGGAATTTGAGGTTCATCATCAAAAGAGTAATCCATATCATCCACAGGGAAATGGAATGGTAGAAGAATTTAAAAAAATCCTTGAGAATGTATTTACAAAGATTTGTAATGTCAATAGGGATGATTGGGACCTAAAAATACCAGTATTATTGTGGGCATACAAAACCACATGCAAGAATTTGACAGTACACATGCCATTTAGACTGGTATATGGAAAATAAGAAATGTTTCCATTAGAATTTATGGTACCCAGACTGTGCGTAGCAGCGATTATGCACATGACAGAACAAGGTGCAGTGTAGGTTAGGCTAAATCAATTGATGATCATGGAGGAAGATCGTATCATAGCAGGGTTCAACCAACAAGTTTAGAAAGCAAGGGACAAAGCTTGGCATGATAGCCATATCAATAAGAAAACCTTCAATACATGAGACTTCGTGTTGATGTATAGCAGTAAATCCATTCATCACCCAAGAAAACTTAGAATGCACTGGTTAGGACCATATGAAGTAAAAACTGTCACAGATGGGGGAGAAGTATAGTTGAAGGAATTAGTAGGTGTAGAACTTAGAGGAATGATCAATGGGAGTTGGTTGGATTTGTATAAGGACAGTCGACCACCCACAACTTTAAAGGCATTGCATAATAAAAAAATAAATAAATAAAATAGACAAGGTGAATGGTCAATTTAAATAAAAAACAAGTGGGAAAGGAAGCTATGGAAAAAAGAAGCGCTAAGTGATGAAGGCTAGCGGAACTAAACTCCGGAAATGACTGACAAGACAATGCATTAATCGTGCCAACTAGAGATGGAAGGGAAATTAATGGAAAGTACGAAGGAACCATAGATTCATTGAATCCATAGTAAGAGGTAATGTCTTTGACAAGCTTCACACAATTCCCATACAAAGCAGGGGCCTGAGAATGAAAACCTTATTGCAAAGTTGGAAAAGGAAGAGATCGATAGAGTAGATGAAGCAAAGAAGGAGGTTTACAGAGGTAAAAAAGGACTATTGAGCTGGGTGAATGATACGTTTTCACCACCATGATACCACCTAAACAAGGGGAACCGATCCAGACATCTAGAAAACCCAGAGTTAGGACCATAGCACAAATGCAATCGCAAGGGGATGAAAAACAACCATCTTCACAGCCAAAAGTTGTCAATGTGGATGAAATACCATCGTCGGTTGTAACACCAGTATACCCCCCACACATTGAGGAAGAAACCTAGTAGACATCACCTACCAGAATGGACATTGATAGGCTAGAAAAGGGGTAGAGACAATAGAAGGAAGATGTGGGCAGCCAAGTGCAACTAGAAAAACCTATAGGAGCCCCGAGAGGCAATGGAATGGCTTCAAACCAAGAAGAAATAGTTTTTCCAGAAGAATCAAAGACAACTGTGTCAGAACAACCACAGGGGGAAGAATTGGAGGATGTCACTAGATTTCCAGAGCAAGTTGTCGAAGAACAAAAAATGGAGGCAGGAACCTCAAGCCATCCACCATAACGAAAAACCCACCACAACAATTGTTTTTCCATGTATACCGGAAGGGATACATATAAAAGGAGATTTTTTAGGTCATGTAGAAAAATTGAGCTACTCATACCATCATGTAATGGACATGGACAAGTTCCTAGAGTTCACTAAGAAAGTCTACCTATAGACGGTGGGTGTAGATCCCTTTGGGGAATCAATTCATCAACCAGTCCAGTGGGTTGCAGGACTAGAAAAAAGTGGGATTTTAGGTCTATTGGACCTAGCACACTTTGACAGAGGATAGTACACAAACAGTTGCATCAACAAGTTGATGGCAGTCACACATGGACAAGCTTGTATCAATAGATATAGAGCTCATTGCACACATCATAGGGTTTCCATCACGGGGCATGGATCCAACACAGTTCCTCAAGGGAAAAACAAAGGAGAAATCATTGGATGAGGAGATGAAAAATAAATACGGCACTGAGAGGGGGACATGCAGAATCATCATCAAGTGGATTAGTGATATAGTGACAAGAATGGCCAAAACAATTATGGTTTGCAAGCTACTGATAAAATGTCACAAGGAAGAAGTCTTGGTCAGGGCTGTCACAACTATAGCACAGTGTGCCGAGGGCACCACAATCAACTTGGCCCCTTATTTGTTGAACTTGTTTCTAGATGACTGCAAGGATGCGCAGGATCTGGGGACAAAAATTCATTATTCATGGTTGATCATCCTGATATCCATTATGGGATGGAAGGAGTCGAATTACGCATTTTTCACCACCAGAACTAAGCCCAATCATGAAGAAAGATACTTATCGATTGGAGCCGCTTTGGATGCCAAGAATAAAAGAATGAATACAACTATATTCGAAGGATATATCCGCAACCTACAGGAGACCATCGCCAACATTTGGAGGATAACACTGGAAGCGTTTGCTCGTTATCAGGGCATATCCAACTTCAAATCTACTAGGCATGTGATGTGGATCCAGGCATGAAAGGACCCCAACAAGGAATGGATACAACTGTGTTATTTCATTACAGAGGGGGACATACAAATGTCTATCAAGGATTGGGAAGACGAATGGAGGATTCCAATCCTCACTCAAGATATACCTGCAGGGGTAGAGGAGGAAGAGGCAAGACATGAACATACACATGCTGAGGATGTAGGGCAGGAACAGACACAACCATCAAAAATCATAGTTCCCAAGAAACCAAAGATGGGCTAGACCAAAACACAACAGAAGAAGGAGAGGGGAATCCAAGACAGGAACCTAGAAGGTGAAGAAGAAGGATACATAAGCACCCAATGTACAACATAAATAGGTCGAGGCAAGGTAGGGGACCACACCACGTCCTACACCACAAGAGCCAGGTCCAGCTAAGAGGCTAGCTACTCAAATAGGGGTACATGCAAGAAGACGAAGGTGCACAAAACACCTCTAGAATACACAATCATGAAGGATGATGCAGAAATGATAGCCCAAGTGGTTCAAGATTGCACATTCGAAGATTTTGAGAATGTTTCATGCCAAAGGGACAAAATTGAATAAGAGATGGAAGACATATGACAGCTCCTCAGGAAGATTTGGGAAGCAAAGAGAACCAAAAGTAGCATGGAAACGGGGCCGTCAGCATCACATATAGGAGGAGAACTTGGAGAAAGCGAGCGAGACACAATCTAGAGGATAGCATAGCTTATTTCAACATTTCACATCACACCCAACATGTTGTGCATGGACGAGATCATGGGGAAGACACCCTTAAAATTCTTGGCTCAATTTCAGTTGGTATTATCACGGATACCAACGAAGGCCCTATACAAACTGCAGGTTAGAATTACACAAGAGGTACAATCCTGTCCATGCACAGATACAGCCAAACTACAGTAGGTAAAAGATAAATGGGATGATATGGAATTGGTATTCGAGTAGGACAATCCCAAGACCAAAGAGGAGAGGGAACCCGTGAAGGGACTGGAACAGAAAGTGGTCGTATCCTACGAGAAGATTCCAAAGACTGTGCAGATGGCCGAACTCACGGCGACAAAAAATATTGATCATATTGTACAGACAATCGATCAATACCAGTAGGAGATCGAGAATCTTTGGGAGTAGCTCACACCTACAAATCCATCAGGATTAAAAGAGCGAAGGAAACAAGAGGCAATAGAGAAGATAAAAGAGATAGAATGATAATTCCATGTAGTGGGTGACTTATTCGAGCAAGCAGCGCAGCTATGGACAAATTTGGAAGAGGATCAACAGGTCATGGAGTTGGACCAGGAAGGTGAAAGGATAAGTGTGTTTATCCAATACCTCAAGTAGAGGCATAAGACAATGTTAATCACAAAGCACGTCAAAGGGGTGCAAGACATGAATAAACTATGGGCATAACTCATACCCATGCAGACACACAAAAAGGAGTGCTAGACTCAAATGGAACCACTCTAAGAGAGAGCAACAAAGGTCATTTCATAAGAAGAGGAAGGCCATACATATATGGCACAGAACGAGGAAAAATGTGCAAGGTTGGTCAGTGATGATATTGCAGTGCAGGTATTGGACGAAATCAAGGAGAGGACCGTGCAGGCCCAAGCACATGTAATGGAGCTCAAGGAGAATTTCTAGATGATCACAAGGGAGATCGATGAAGCACACAAAGGGTAGGTGGCTCGGGATGAGCCACGTGTCAGTGTTGGGGGCCTGTTGGAAGCATGCTAAAATAAAAAGAAAGGCTATTTTGGGAAAGAAAGACATGTACAAGGAGAGCGACAGCTGGAGGGAAGAGCAGTGTGCACGCATGGAGGGAAGACCTAACGATGTTAGGGTTAGGGTTTTTACAATACATTGTAATAACCAATGACCTAGGTCTTAGAGAAAGAGAGCGAAGGGGAGATAGGGAGAGCTAGAAAGAGATAGAGTCGGTTTATAGAGAGTCGATGAAGTAGAGATAGAGAAATATGATAGTTATGAAGAAACAATACTATAATCCGATAAATTTTTGTAAGTTGTTGAGCCAAGGAGGAGCCAGGAGGGCATATCTTTAGGGTTAGATTGCAGGCTGAGGAGCCTGGTGTGATCTAGTCTACTTCATAATAGATCTTGACCCAATTGAGGGGAATTGTAAAGCGCACATCGCTATAGTTAAGGAACCTCCATAATAGAAGAACATAAGAGCCAGATATTTGTGGATGTAGCCTAGGACGGGGTGAACCATGGTAAAATCCATGTTATGTCATTGAGTGCATGTATTTATTTTACTGTTTATGAGTAGATATTAGCAGGATAAATGAATGAGCTTATTTTATTACATGCATAATCGTGAATGAAAGTATATTACTTTAATAAGTTAAATAGGACGCCCGACGCAGATTTCTCAGATCCCCACTCAATCTTGGACTGCAAACACCTAAGTATTGCAGTCACCCATTAATACTATCTTGAGTGATACTCCGCACTACACTTTGTGCATTGCATTGCCTTTTGGTTTACTAGGAGGGCCGATAGTTTTAGAGGATATGTTGGAATCCTAGTAAAATTGAACATTGGGTCATTCGTGTACACATATATAAAATCATATACTAAACCAACAACACTAGTGATCAACAAACTGCGCCTAAGAAGATGAAGATTTCACATTCTCCACAGATAGTGGATTTAGAGGAAGAAGAGCCCAGAGAACAAGTAAATCTAGATGTGGTGGAAAGTGGCACTAGCACTATAGAGGTTGAAAAGGAAATCTAACTCCAAAGTGAAGGCAACTCAAGAACCTTTAGCAGCAAGAAACACATCTTTGATAAGACATTTGGGAAAGATTATCAATCTAAAGAAGATTTGGCAAAATGTTATGCTGATAAGGAAAAGATAGCTCTGGGTGAGATGAGAAATTTAGTCCCTGAAGTGGAAAATGTTTCTTAGAAAAAATATTCTTTGTTCATAGTAAGTGGTGTTGAGCAGATGACCTTTAAAATTGCAGTTGCAGATGAAGACAAAGTCTATGAAATAAAGATAAGGTATGACAACATCAATGCTCCAGACAAGGTTAAATTTCATAAGAATACCAGTGATATGTTGTATTCTGATTACCTACGTTTAATATTGAAGAATTCAAATATGTCATCTTATGCAATGAAATTGGAAGGTAATTTGAGGCAAGAAAAAACATCTAGAATCTCTTGGCAGACTTGGGTCAAGAGGCTAGAATTTGAAGGCCCCCAAGGGGTGAAATTCTCATTGGATGAAAATGACAAATTAATTCAAATATTGAAGAAGAAACTGAAAATGTATGCCATAGAGAATCAACAAACAATGGAATTGGTTTCTCTAGAAAAGGAAAATCAAACACTTTTTCAAGAGGCATTGGACTAAAAATCTAGGGAATTACAACTAGAACAAGAATAGGTAAGGTGGTAAAAAGATTAGACAAAATTGATAAACGAGGTAGTAGTTGTACCTCCTTTTGCAGAAGATGGGACAAACACTGAAGGACTTTTCCAGGCTATGTCACAAGTTAGCCTGAAGGAAGGAGAAATCAAAGGGATAAAAGGGAACATAGAGAAATTGAAGCAAGAGATGCAAGAAAAGGATGAAAGAATGGATCAATTTCAAAAGGATAATGAAGTCCTGTAGGAAAGGATAGATAAGTTGAATATGATATTAAAAGGAAAAGGCATGTTTCATGGAGCCAATCATATCATATGGGACTCTATAGTTGTTCAAGATGACAAGTTCAGAGTGTATTTGAATTTCATCAATGATAAAGACAACATAACCATCACAGCCAGAAGCAGGTGCACTATTGTAAATGAAACTTTAGCAAAGAAGCCATCAGAATGGGCCCAAAATTCCATAAATATATTCAACTCCATTCCTAATGCATAAATTTAGACTATTGGATTTAAAGACAGAACTACATTGATCATTTGGGCCAAGAGGGTTATTTCTAGACATAACCTGTTGAAATTAGTCCAAACCAAGGCAACACAGATGGAGAAAAGTGTGCAAGAGTTCAAGGATTTTTTTATCAAAGGCCTCCCACCATTTTGGGATGGAAAAGGAAAAATATATGATCAGAAAGAATACAATGCTTGCCTCACTTATTGCAGGATGGATCATTCCAAATTCAAAACCCTGGAAGAAAATCTGAAAGGATCTACACTAGTGAAGCATTTGATTACAGACCTTCAGATTTTGAATAAGTTCAAAGCATTCAAAATTGGACTACCAGTCATGAAATATGCCCCCTGCATTGACCTGGAGATCCTGATCAAAGAAATGATAGATAATGATATCCCTTCTGACTTGCAGTGGAAGGAGATAATACGGTTGGCTAAGACAAAGTGTAGTTTTCCATGGTTCAATAAATGATGTCCAAGTGTCACCGAAGATGGAAGATCATGTGGAATACCAAAGAAGAACAAGTGGAAAATAAATAAACTAAAATGCCAGAGGAGCCAAGAGATGGATCATGAAAATGTTTCTTGCTAATCATTGTAATTGGTTTCAAAACCAAAATTGTCCCTTGTAATTATTGTAATCAGTTTCAGAAACTGAAACGCTTCATTTTTTGTAATAGGTTTAAAACCGAAGGAACTCAACTTGTATAAATATTAGGAGTTCCAAATGTATTAAGGGTTGACACAAGTGCAAGGGAACAGTTTTAGCTATTTGTAACTTGAATGTAATCTTCTAAAGATGAATATAATACACATGCATAAGTCTTGAAGTTTCCATGAAAAGATTCTAATGGTGGTGATATGAGTTTTGTCTCCTCTCTTTGTATGTATTTCCTATATTTATGATTTCATTTTCAATCTCTTTTGTTTAAATAGGATAGTTAAAGGCCCATAATTCATCTTGTGATACTCTCGGCTGAAGAAATTTAAAATGTGTTAAGTTCTTCATAACTAATTCATAATTCATTTATTTAATGCTCTGATGCAGTTATATGTTTTCTTTTCTTCCTACACTCTACAAATTTACAAATTATAACTCAGATTTATCACCTTATTTATCCTTTATCCTTTGGAGAGTTCTATCAACCAATCACTAATTCCATTTTTTCATAATTTTGACTCCATAGCCCTAAGTGTCCCTCCCCTTACTTGCCAGAAAAATTATAAAAAAAAAAATGAAAACAACAAAACCTAGCCATTTATTGTCAAAGAAATACCAAGTGACAGGAGAGATCCCTCTCTACGTTGAGAAAGATACTACCCAGCTCTAAAGTTGGTTTGTAGGGTACCTTTGTTGTTTGTTTTATCAGCCAAACAAATTACATAGTGCTAACACCTCCCACTATGTTCATTCCTCCTATACATTTATGGTTTTTGATGGATTTGTTTGTAGTTATGGAAACAAAGGTTCTCTTTGTGGGAAAATTATGGCCCGAGATTGTATCTACTAGTCTCAATCCCTTTTCATTATGTGATCTCATATTCCTCTTGCTCGCTCCTTGACTTCAACTACTCCCTCTAGCATTTTTATTGTTCTTTCGTTCCACCCTCTCGATTTTCAATCATGAGCCTAGAATCCCCTTGACATTCAAGACAAAACTGATCTGAGCAAAGCTCATTTGAGGGTCCATAATAATTTCACTAAGGAAAAAGTCATGGACAGTGACATGTCCTCTCAGAATCCCAACTTTGGTTCTTCATGCACTCGGTGTAATAACCCAAGGCTGAGCCCAAACTAAATTGTAAACATGTTTTTATAGGCTGGTGAGCCAAGCGATTATAAGCTAGGAGGCTTATGTGATTATTAGTCCGGAGAGCCTAGATGCTAAGGCCAATGAGCCTATTTTTGTATTTGTAAACACTCATATCATTAATACAATACATCGTTGTGTGTAGAATGACCATGGTAAAAGAGTATGGGGGACTAAGCTCCACTAGTAAGGGAAAGGGAGGGCTAAGAACCTAGGAAAGGGGATAAACAAGAGGGATTACCTCAAAAGGAATATTATATTATTATTTCATAAATACTATGGTGAGGATAATTGATTTATCCTAAGTCTCATGGAAGAGGGAATGGATCCCAAGTGGAGACAAATGAGCTCCAAGAGAGCCATGTTTCAATCATGACACATGAAAATATAGGTGCGGGAAAATAGTTTGTTTTTCCAAACTTTCCCCATTCACTCATGCACTCATGCATGGATCCATCCCCTCCATCGTCGATCCCTACAACTTGCATGAACCTCTAAAACTAATAGGAACCTTGATCTATGCCATACTTTTCCTGTGAAGCACATCACACCTATACTTTTCCTGAGCCCATACCATGCCTTAACAGTTTGTTGTTGCTTCCATCATCTGTTCTATACCCGAGCTTTGTTGTTTCCATCACCCTTACATAATTGACTAAGGAGATGGACTAAGAAGTAGGTTGTCAAGCCTGTGGTTTGAAGAGACAGGTTGTTAGGCCCATGGACTTAAGAAGCAGGTTGTCAGATCTGTAAACAACTCTCTTCAGGTGAGAGAGGTTGTTGGGGAAGTGATTTTACAAGAGGGATCACAACGACAACTATAGTGCTATAAGAATTCCTATTTGGCCTATTGTTGAAGCCCTGGAAGGGAAGTGGGGCAACCAAAGGACTATTGATAAGAGAAGGGGCACACTTCCTGGGGTGGGACAGACATGTGGGGAATGAGAGGTTGTAGGATGCTAGTGTGAGTTGGCTCCTAGGACGAAATCCTTCCTGTTGACTATGAAACTTCCAATTGTCTCAGCCTAGCCTAGGAATACCTTTACCTGGGTGGAGTTTAGTCCCAGCTCAGGGGTGACCCATTGTTGAGAGTGATGAGTAGCATGGTCTAAGGCTAGGAGTTTTGTGGAAGGTTTTCATCCAGTTGGTGGTCTTGTATAAAAAGATAAGTATCAATTGTGTGTTCATTTGCATGTTGTGTATTTGTACATGTCTTATATTTATGAGTTTTTCATGTATATGTTGTATGTATAGGCTTACTATTATTTCCGCATTAATTTGTGTATTAGCATAATGTAATTGTATGTTAAGTTTTATATGTATGAATTTCTGTAAGAGTTTCTATGTGGCATAGCCCAAAGGGACTATGGTTGTTTATGTATATTTTTGAATATCAGAAACATGAGAAGTTCTCAATGTGGCAGTCCTTGGTTTGGGTGGCTGGGGATGTTACAATATGGTATCAGAGCTCCAATTTTCAACACTGAGCCTTGATGGGTCATGTAAGTGGAAATTGAAGAAAAAATTTCAAAGGGAATTGTTGTCGAAATGGTAAAAAATGGAGTTTCAAAATGTCCATGAGTGCTAAGAGGGATTTGAGAGAAACTTAACTATGTACGAAAGCTCCGGAGGTTTAACGGTCTGAGAAATATAGTAGAGGAAAGAAACCATAGTAACTATGGTTTTGGGACCATAAAGTTAAGATTTGTGGTCATTGGATCTTTTGGGAGAAGGAAGATCCTTCAGAGTCGTTAGAACTGGGAAAGTAGTGTGATTGTTAACTCCTCAAATCCTTCGGTCTTTGTTTCTTTAGAAAATTTTAAGTCTTTGATGAAACAAAGGTAAAATCCTTGAAGCTCTGGAGTTCCAGAGTAGATCTATGTCATATATCACTGGGAGAAGTTCTTGATCTTTGGATTTGGCCAAGGGCATATCTGAGCCATTAGATCAATCATAGATCAGGAGGTGAGGTGCAGTGGTGAAGATCAAATCCCAACCATCAGATTTGTGTGCGAGGGAATGTGAGCCATAGATCTCATGGTAGTTCAAAGGTTTGACAGTCTGGGATAAGTGAGTCCTTAAGCTGTCAGGAGGGAAATATCATGAAGCCCCTAACTTCGGAGTAAATCAGGATTGCACGTGGTTTGGGATTCATGGCTATACATTATCAAATATTCGTCATTTGGGAGTTTGTTTTTTAGTCCTTCTGTCACTTGGAGAAGTTTTCCCTGAAGTCTTGAAGTCTGGAACCAATCCGGACCATCGCTTAATCAAAGACATGTGTCCACATATTATCCTATCTGGAAGTTCGACGTTCGTGTTCACGGTCAATCTGTCAACAGGTGAGCAAAATGGAGACCGCTCTGCATGCCTTGTTGGGTTCACCAAGGCAGAACATCTGTGGCAGCATGGGGTTAACAGGAAACAAGAAAATAGAACAGAATACAATCTAATTAACAGCTGAAAGCAAATAACAGTTCAAAAACAAACAAAAACATCAAACATGAGACAAGGGAGTCGTCAATGGTTCCGAGCTTGATCTTATTAGTGAAACCAGAGCACACGCTGAGGGAAGAGATAAGGGTTCCCTCTCCCTCCAGCGGAAGGTCCTTCGGGGCTCTCAATATTGTGCTTTCCTTACAAAATGAGTAGAGCTGAAATGAATAGTGAAAGAACTCTGAGTTAGGCCGCTCATGGATGGCTTGTCAAAAGACTGAGCTCTGAATCTGGACAACGTAACTTTGTTGGGAATTCTCTGCTGAAACAATGAGCCTTCACAACTATTTATAGCAATTTCCAGTTGGTCACGTAACCAACTTCCGGTGTAAACATGGACCTGTTTAGGGTTCACTTAAGCCATAAATTCGCCGAATTTGTAGAGCCGACCCTGATCTGAGGGTCAAATCATCTTGGGGGCCGGTCTGCAGGCGGTCGGGAGGCCGACTTAAGCAATTAATGCACCGTATTAGCAGATGCACGACCTTTTATGTGGACAGTCGCACGTCGGGCGCGCACGCACCCTACTGCTGTAAAGCGCCCTTCAATTTTTGGTTACTTTGTATAGTTTTTGACCTTTATGGAATGCTGTGAACTTAATTTAGTGCCATGAATGACTTCATTGCTATTTTGATGATGTGGAGTTCTTGTCGCCATGTGCAGATGAAATTTCAGTGATAACAGATGCCCCCTGATGGATGAGGTTAGGAGCATACGTATAGCCGAAATCCATCAATGTTTCTTCTACTGAGACTGTTGTTGTAAGGGAAAGCAATAGTGGGACCCTTTGGAACGATCCGTTGGAGGAAAAAGGAACCCGTATCTCGACCTTTTGAGAGACGTGCATGAAAAAATATACAACTATGTACAAACGAGGCGGGCATGCCCTATGCTCGTGTAATGTAGCTCTGAAAAAAGATGACTGAAGTGTTGGTGTAGACAACTGCAGCGCCCGTAGGGGTGATAAATGAGAAAGGCAGAAGACAATTCTACAATGGAACATACTCTGAATAATAGGCATTGATCACTATAATAAGCAGTGATGATGATGTGGGCATTGATGGCCTTACCAAGTTCAGAGGTCTTCGGCAAATGACAAAAAGAACTGAAATAGTCACAAAGTAAGACCCACCATAACATGAGGGAGTGTTCGCATCGAATGTTATGGGGGCCAACGACAACAGGGAGCAATGGTGTTTCTCCCTGTTCCGTCCAAGATCTCTCATTAACATAGGGAATGAGAATCAAGATACTGTCGCCCTTCCGGAAAAGTGTGTTGATGTCGACAAAAGGGGGACGCGACTCCCAGAAGAAAAAAGGTACT
>JZKD02S1939769.1:345827-356477 GCA_000966675.3 Picea glauca
CCCAGATTTTGTAAAACAATTTGCTATTATTCACAAGGATGTTTTACCTTGTGAGAAACCTATATAAACCTATGGTTTTGTAATAATCTATGATCCTCAGTTGTGGGAGAACAAGGATATGTAAGTCTGATACAAACTGGAGCAGAATTGATGTTTCGTCATAGCTTTTGCTTTTCAATATATCAACACTTTGTTTCAAGTTTTGTATATCATTTTGTTTATGGTTTAGTATTACTTTGCTATCTAAATCAATTTCAAATGATATAATTTTATTACTGTTATACATATCTTGTTGCTTCCAAAGAAATAAAGGACATAACAGTTGTTGATTCATTGTATGAATGATAGCTTTGTCTTCTTCATAGATTGAATTGTTACATATAAGTTTTCTGCATAATAGGTTTCCCTTATTGCAGAGATTTATCATCAGACGATTGTTATGATTTTCTTTTATGTCTTGTTTTTCCTGTAACATACTTCAAGAAGCAACATAGCTGATCGTTTGCGAGAAGCTTAAGGGCTAAATGGTGTGAATTTCTTCCTCCAACCAGCTTAAGAATTCATCTTACACAGGGCATACTTGGTGCGTTTCCAGGTCAATTAGTTAGTTGTTTACTGTTTATGTTAAGTAGTTTAATATAAATTATAGTTTAGTTAGATTTATATTATATTGTTTAATTTTAGTAGTATATATTAGATAGTTTAATTTCAATAGTTTGTATTTCCTTTTCATAAAATACAAAAATCAAAAAGAGATTCATGGCTGTCTTAGGGCAGAGAACATATGATTTTTGCAGGTTTTAATCAAATCTGTAGGCTGTCCATAGTGTACATTTGTGAATAAGGAATATTATAGCTGATAATTAGATAGTTGATTTGAATTTTTACAATCATAATTAGTATATTGTATATATAATAGTTAGTAGTTTATAGTTAGATTAGTGTAGTTAGTTTAGTTTAGTTTATTAGTTTTTAGTTTCCTTTATTTTAGTTAGTTTCTTGTATTCAGTCATAGTTAGTTTGTTTTATTTACTTTAGTTAGATTTCTTAGCTCAGATCATTTCTCTCTGGTTTACATAGAAGACCTTAGAGCGGCCAACGGAGCCGTTAAACTCGTCAGGGTGGTCCATTCCAAACGGATTGGGTTATTTAGACAACCCCGGACCGGTTCCACTCTCCCAGTTGACGGACAGACAGTTTCGCCCATCAACAAATTGCGCTAGAAGGAGGGCCAAACTAAATTGATGGCACGAGGTGGTCGCAAGACTCCTCCACCCCCTAATCGCTCCTCTATAGTGACTAGAAGCCGTTCATTTGATAGTATCCCCTCTAAAATAACAACTACTTCAACCGAAGATCCTCAGATCACAGTTGAGCCAGCAACCCCTAATCCTATAGGTGGTGATATACAAGAAATTTTTAGACAATCACTTATTAAATCACATAAAGCCTTTGCTAGTATTAGGCAACCAAATCGCCCATGGGGTCAACCTTTAGACTTCTCCGAAGTTAGAGAACACTTAGGTGATATAGGCCTTACTGTGAATCCTACAGATCCAAATACCAATCCTGCTACAGGAGGATCTGGGATACCTCCTTCACCACCTCCCTCATCTCCGTCTTCTTCTGGAGGAGATTCCTCTTCTAACGAAGGCAAATCACATTCTCATCCTTCTACACCCAATACCCCAATTGAAAATCAGAACAACCCTGTTAGACCTTGGTTGGACCAGGATGTCGTAGTTGTACCTGGAGACCAACACCCTTTACCTAAGCATCCGGAGAAATGGCTTCCTAAGTTTGATCCCGATTCAAAATAGATAGTTGAAGATCATATCAAAAAGTTTATGTTAGCCATCAGACTCCATAACATAGAACATGAAGATGTTGTCTGTAGGTTGTTCCCTTACACCTTTGAGGGTAATGCATCCACTTGGTACTTTTCCCAACAACCTCACACTATAGTATCCTGGGAAAAATTTGAGTCATGCTTTTTGGAAAAATTTGGAGATGGTAAACCTCCCGAAGTTTTAATCATGGATCTCTCAAACTTGAAAATGAATGCAAAAGAAAAAGTTAAAGATTTTAATCAAATATTTTTAACACTGAAGAATAGAACCCCTGCAGACTGTATGCCTACTGAGAGTCTTGTAATAGCTTAATACACTAAATATTTACATCAAAGTATAGCTATTTGGGTGAAAAGATCCAAAAAGGCCACGTTGTTAGAAGCCTTTGAAGAAGCTACTCAAATTGAAAAATACATTCTTAGTCTCAAGGATTCTTCTAACAATGAAACTGAGAATGTTTCTTCTTCCAAGAAAAAGATTGAAATTCTTCCCAGACCTACACAAAATAAGACACAACCCGAAAAATCTGATTTGGAAAATATAACCAAAGTTGTACAAAAGTTATCTAATCAAGTCGTAGATTTAAAAAGGTCGACCGAGGAATCCTCTTTGAGCAAAGTACCCTACAAACCTCCTTTCCGAAAGCCTTTTCCCATAAACCAGCCTAATCCAAACCCTGAAGGCTTAAACCTAGAAAGTTTGCAATGCACACTACAGAAAATTCTAGGAGCCCAAGATGACTTGATCCCTCCTAACATTCCTTAAGAGGAAGTTCAGTAGGAAACAACCCAAGAGGAAGAGTCTTCTCCAAATATATTTGGTCACCTCTCGGATAGTATATTCCAAGCAAACTTTGAGATTGTGCACCCTTATAATACTAGGAGTAAGACCGCGAATAAACCTCCTGCCGAGAACACTACAAATTTACCTCTAAAGCCCTCTAAGTCGGAAGAAACTAAACAGAGTAATGCTAGCCCTAAAATAGATTATGATGTTGTTGAAGACCTTAGGAAATTGCGGGCAAACATTTCTATTTATGAGTTGTTGAAATTTCCATTTTTGTTACAGAAGATGTTGCAAAATATTCCAGACAATGGCAAGAATAGTAATTCAAGCAGTAATAAGGTTGTGCAAAGAAAAGTTCCACAGAAGACTTCCGTTAAAAACAATCCTGACCCTCAAAGCAAAGGAAGCCTTCCTGTAACTCCTGTAAATAATGTAAATAGAAATGTAAATAATGTAAATAATTCAGATAAAGTAGTCATAGAGAATGCGATAATATAATTTAGATTATATTATCATCTAATCCTAAGGTTCATCAAGTTATTGATATAATTGTGGTGGATATTCCAGAAGTGTATGGTATGTTTTTGAGCAGGGACTGGTCGGAGCAGCTACACGGCTACTTCGCAATGGACTGGTCCCATTTATGGCTTCCAGAAAATGGCAAGCCCAACAAGATCAGGGTGAATCGTGAGCGTTATCTCAAGTTCACGGTAACAGACTTGAATGACCCCAATGAACCATACACATCTCCGGCTGATTCACCTAAGGTCCAAGGGATGGACACCTATTTCGAAAATTTCATGGCTGAAATTTCACCTATCAACAATCTGGAATAGCAGTCCGAGATCTTAGCATATACGCAACCAATAGCTTCTATCCAACAATCTGGTGAGCCTGAAAGAAATCAAATTTGATCTTTGTATTTTGACGGTTCCAAGTCTAAAGAAGGAGCTGGTGCAGGCTGCATCATTATTGATTCGGAAGGTAATAAAACATTATTGGCATGCAGTTTAGAATTTGAATGTACTAATAACATTGCATAATATGAGGCTTTATTACAAGGTCTCAGAAAATCCTTAGACATGCACATTCAAAATCTAATTGTATTCGGTGACTCTGAGATAGTGGTTAGACAGGTGAGAAATTCTATACATTGTCTTACCCCTCATCTCAAATGTTATCAGTCTGAGGTATGGAGTTTAATAAACAAATTTTCTGCTTTTAATATAAATTCCATTCCTAGATCAAATAATACTGAAGCAGATCTACTTGCTAATGTTGCCTCTAAACTTCTTCCTGCAAAAGGCTTATCTCCAAGCGCATTCTCCGTGGAGCCATTGTTTCGACCATCTGTTCCAGACAATATCACGAACTGGAGCGTATTTGACGATGATCAGCAGATCATTAACTTTCTGCACATGGAAGAAACCTTCCAAGGCACTGTGATAGATGAACAAACGCATGATCACAATTTGCATGATTTTACGGTAATACCTAATCCGAAATCTTCTGAAGCTCTATCGAACATGGTAAATTCTTTACCCAAATCTGTTGCTAGATTAGAAAAGTTTTATGATTTTGAAGATAAATTCAAAAAAACGGTCAATTGTAAAACCAATAGTTCCTCATTAACTTATAAAAAAGTCAATTTAGGAACCAATGAAAATCCTCAGTATATCAACTTAGGCTTGGGATGTTCTAAATAAGAAAAAGCTTCTCTTGTTAAATTATTTAAAGAATTTAAGGATTTCTTTGCTTGGACTTACGAAGATCTTAAAACGTTTGATCCTAATATTATACAGGATGTCATCCCAATGAAGCCCCAAACCTTTCCTTTCCAACAGAAACTGAGAAAAATGAACCCCAAGCTACAACCGACCATACAAAAAGAATTGAATAAACTCCTAAGTGCTAAAATAATTTTTCCTGTTAGACATACTCAATGGGTATCCAACCTCGTCCCAGTGCGGAAGAAAAACGGGGAAATTCGACTTTGTGTCGATTTCCGAAACCTCAACAAAGCGTCTGATAAAGATAATTATCCTGTCCCTCCTATGGAACAGATACTTCAACAAGTATCTGGTTCCGAGAGGCTATCTTTACTAGATGGTTTTTCTGGGTACAACCAAATCTTAATGTCTCAGCCAGACCAGTTGAAAACTACCTTCCGTACTCCGTGGGGAACTTATGCTTATCGCAAAATGCTCTTTGGTTTGATTAATGTCGGTGCTACCTTTCAGAGAGAAATGGATATTTCTTTTCGAGGCTTGATCAATCACTCCGTGGTAGTCTACCTAGATGATGTAACCGTTTATTCTAAGAACAAAGACGATCATCTAGCTCACCTACGAGCTGTTCTGCTACGAAGTCGTAAATTCGACATCTCCTTGAACCCTAAGAAGTCCATCTTTGCAACAGAACAGGGTAAATTACTAGGATTCATTGTGTCTAGTGATGGAATGATTATTGACCCTGAGAGGACGCAAGTCATTGATAAACTTCCCCCACCTACTTCTAAGAAGTCTATGCAGTCCTTCCTTGTCCAGATCAATTTCGTGAAAAGATTCGTCCCTAGCTTATCCGAAATGGTGAGACCTCTCCAGAACCTAATAAATAAGGACACCCAATATCACTTGGGACCCACTCAAAATCAATCTTTTAATGATATAAAGAAGGCCATAATTGATGCACTGTCTCTCACGAGTCCAGATTTCTCTCAAGACTTCACACTCTATAATTTTTCCTCTGATCATTCCTTTTCCGCGGTTCTAACTCGGAAGAATTCTGAGAACAACGAAGTACCCATCTCCTTTATGAGCTCCTCTTTCAAAGGTGCTAAACTTAACTACCCAGTTGTCGATCGGTAAGCTTACGCTGTCTTCAAGTCAGTTAAGCATTTCCGATCTTATCTTTTGAAGTCAAGAACGAAGGTCATTGTCCCTTACCCTGCCGTTAGGAATTTGTTAGTAAAAAAAGAGTTAGGAGAGAAAAGAGCCAACTGGGTCACCTCCTTGCAGGAATTTGACTTAGAAATCACCCCAGCTCAAATCGTGAGAGGTCAAGGGTTGCGTAAATTGGTAGTTGATTCAGAAATTGAACAACAAGAAGTTATTGACACGTCAGACTTAAAATACCATGATCAGAGTATGATTTGTTGTACTCAAAACCTTGTAAGTCCTTGGTATGGAAACATTAGACACTATCTCCAACATGGATCAACACCCTGTCATCTTGACCCTGCCAAAAGAAGAGCATTGAGACTAAAGTCTGCCTCCTTTCATCTAATTAATAGTATACTATTTCGTCAGAATTTTGATGGCATACTGATGCGTTGTCTTGAGAAAGACGAAGCAGAGAAAGTCTTGCTTGAGTTGCATGTAGGAGAAGTTGGTGGTCACTTCGGTCATGATACCACTGCTCATAAAGTCATAAGAGCCGGTTACTACTGGCCAACACTCTTTAGAGATGCCCACACCTTGTGTCGAAAATGTATCATTTGTCAGAAAGCGTCAGGGCGATTGCAAAAACCAGCCTTCCCTTTGCAACCCGTCACAGTCGATTCTCCTTTCCAACAATGGGGCCTTGATATCATTGGTCCTATTAACCCTCCATCCTCACAACAACACAAGTATATTCTGACAGCCATTGATTACTTTACTCGATGGTCTGAAGCCACCGCGCTAAGAACTATTAACACAAGTCAGGTGATCGCTTTTCTTAACTCACATATCATTACTCGTTTTGGCATACCTGATTGTCTAGTATTTGATAACGCTTCATACTTTTCCTCTCTTGAGACGCGTAACTTTGACTTAGAAAAAGGAATTAAGCTTAAATATTCCGTGAGTTACTACCCTCAGGGTAATGGCTTAGAAGAATCAACCAACAAGAACTTGATCAAGATAATCAAGAGAACCGTGGCTGAAAATCAAAAGAACTGGCACAACGCACTACTTAATGCACTGTGGGATGATAGGGTAACACCCAAAGCTACTGTAGGTAACTCTCCCTTTTTCCTCGTTTATGGCAGAGAAGCCATTTTGCCACCTCATATTATTCTTCCTTCGCTCCAATTGTCACAAAAGGTTCAAGAAAAAGAATGTCCCCCTTTAGAAACCTGTATCCATGCTCTGATGAAGTTAGAAGAGGTAAGAACCCAAGCCAAGCGTAAATTAGATCAACATCAACAACCGATTAAAATATGGTTCGATTCTAATTATGCTTCTGATAGAAATTTTGAAGTCGGCGATCTCGTCTTAAAATGGAACAAACCACACGAAGGGAAGGGTGAACACACTAAATTTCAAAATTTGTGGCTTGGGCCTTTTGATTGCTGAAAAGTTGGGTCCTAGTTCCTTTCACTTACAGAATCTTGAAGGGTAGCTTGATACCTATTCGGTAAATGGCCAAGCCCTGAAAAGATACTTTGCCTAATTTCTATCTTTGTATATTATGTAAATATTTCCTTTTGTTTTTATTATTGTCTCTGTTTTTGTTTTATGATTTTGATTTGATTGATCAGTTTGGTGTGTTTTGAAACATATCCATGCTTATACACTAAGTCATTCAGACATAGATCATGGAAAAATCTCTTCGCTGAAATAACTTCTGAAAGATTGTACAAACATCAGTGATTTATATTTCTGAAAATGATATTGGAAAATGTTGTTTGAAAAAAGTTTACTAATTTCAATCTCTAAGTGAAGTTTGTTGTGATCATCTTTATCTTTTTACGCTGTCCCTTTCCGTAAAGGAATGAATCAAAAAGGATGTCTCCCTGTCATAGTAAGTTGTTTTAGAAATAAAACATTTCTGGAGATGAGTAAGGACAATATTCAAAAAATTCTGATGAGGTCTAAAAAATACGAGAAAATATCAATATTTTTCAGCGTCACCCCGCTCAGCTATCTATTAAGAAAAACAAAATAAAAATAAGAGTTGTGGGAAGTGTTTGTAAACCCGTCGGGATACTGAACAGGTTAGTTGGCAGCGTATAAATGAAATCATGGCGCCAAGACAACTTCGCCAGGGTACTGAACAGGCCTGTTGGCAGCGAAGCAATGTCGGGTACATGAAAATCTGTAAAAATTATGAGAAACCTCATTTAAAAGTCGTTTATTCTAATCTAGACCTTCTTGACAGGATAAAGACGTCCGAGTGGGTTAAATGGCAACCCTGTCGAGGCTATGGATGCCTGTTGGCAGCAGTGGCCATGCCAATAGTACTGAAGATTTTATCATAAAATCATGACTTGCTAATCTTTAAGACTGTTATTGGTTTGCATCTTTTGAAACTTTGCTGAAAAAGATAGTAGATGATGATGTAGTACGATTTTCGGTTGTTCTTTTAAGTCAAATTTTTCTCTGATGTCCTGATCTGAATTCATTTCTTTTCACAGAGATAACTGCTTCTCCCAACGTGTCGCCATTGTTGGCAACCAATTCATTTTTTTAATTACTCTAAAAAAAGATGCCTACACCTCTTGTCTAGATAATGACAAATCATCGTCGCATCATGCTACTAGACATTTTTTTAGTTTTTTTCGACAATTGAAATTTGGTTTCGATTTGATTTTCACAACTGAAAGTGTGAAAACACCTCTTTCATCGTTCGGACCGTCGTTGCCTTTTATCGATTTTTCCAAAATACACTTGATCATTGGTTTATCACATGACTGCCAAAGATTTTTTATGTCCTTTAGCATACTCTTACCTTGATTGCGCATTTGGATCTATTTGATTACCAAGCTGTCAAGCATGAAGATTTACTGGCTACATTTGATTCTATAAAAGTCGTGATAGATTTTGACCTTATATGCTTTCATCCTTATTGCTATGGGCTCTTCACTCATTGATTATATGAGATTTTTTTGGTTGCAATGTTCTAAAAACTTTGAAATGTAAACATTTAATGTGCAACGAATGCATTGGTAAATTTATAAGGTCGATTTGAGGTATGGCAATGGTTTAAGTTTCACAAAGGGGCTTTGATTAAATCTTTTGGATTTCAATTTCATAAATCGATGCTTGGTACATTGTTTTGAATTGATATCACATGGAATGATCAATAGTTTCAAACTATGTATTGGCACGATTTAATTGACATTGGTTTAAAAAAACGTTTGATTGATACGATGGATCGATGGTTAGTGTTTGATATTGTTTTGGATTAAACTTAACACTTGGCGCATGATTATCACATATGGTGTTGGTTCTGATTTGGATGAATGGCACGTTGATATGATGATTCACCTATTTGTTGGCCGATACATATGGTTTAAACGATTATGATTATAACAACACTGTACTCAGTGATTAATACAATGCATGGCGGTGTTAATCCCACCACCTTCGCACGAATGCAGTTAATTACGGTCTCTTTGAGCACTGAAGCTGTCAAACCCTATCGTTTTTTGACTCTGTGCATTGTTTCATTTAGTTCAAACCCTACCATGTACATAAGCCATGGCTCCTATCGTAAGGGTCGAGCCCAACGGATGCCAAGCACTATTGACATTTGATGGTGCATATAGCCACCTGGAAAATCACGGGTGGCTCGCTTTCATAAGGCAGTTCGATGGTTATAACTTCACTGTGGCTCGATAATTTGCATTATCATTTGATGGCTGCCGAGCCAAAGTTGGAGATGTCTAGCTTGAAATCACTGAACTATTTCTCAGCTCAGCAACCAGCCTGTATGTCAAGGGACAAAAATGGTCAAAAAGTTGCAAGGTAGATGATGTCCCGTGGACATTATTGTTCCAATCTCGCACAGTGAACTCATACGACAGAGGTTTTCCTGCAAAGATGTTGAAACCCCACTGGTATGATCTCTTGATGATTATCAAGCAATTCATTACTTGTGAAGGAAGGTACAGGTTCATTTTTTGGTTTCACCTGCGTTTATTAATGGTTTTTATGGGTTTCAAACTTACTATGCCGCACTATCTGCACCGTAGTTTGTTTAAAATGGCTAAAAGGTAGAAGCGTAGCCAGGCTGACACTAGCCTCTTCCATGTGGGGTTGATTAAAATGATTTTTGTTTATGAATTGGGGTTACGTCGTGATTCTTGGCATGATTTTCTCAGCCATAATGGCTTTGAAGAATCGAATCCTCCACAGGTGGATAATCCCATGGTGACTGAGAGCAAGCCTACCTCTGTGCCTTATAGTGTTTTGCTACCCAAACCTAAACCCGACTCACCTTTGAATTCACCTATGGCTATGACTAAATAGACCGAAGTTGCTAAGCCTACAACCAAAAAGACTAGAGCGAAGACTGGTGCTAATACTAGAGGCAAGAAAAATGCAATGTTGATCTCTCGCATGGCGAGGAATAAATCCAAACCCTCTACTAAATCAGAACGTATTGTGGTCAGCAAAGACTCTGATTCAGACATCGAACGATTTCTCTCTGAAGAGTATACTTACTCCGAGGGCTTGTGTGGAAAACCTCCTTATGATTTCTTACCTCCTTGTCTGCGGGATAACCCTGATTTTCATGGTATTGAACCACCCCATGAAACCCTCGGGGAATCATCAAATACCCCTTCTGTTCAAACTGTTGCTCCACCTTGCGATCAGTGTGGGTTGTGGTTAGAGAGATACTACTTGGATGTCCCAAAATTGCAATCCAAAATTCACGATTTGGAAAACCAAGTAACAAAGCTCACTGGTCAGAATGAAAAAGAACAACCCAATGATAAGAAGCAATGAACTACGGGTTCGATCCTGTTCAAAAATGTCGAGTATACTACAGCAATTGTCAATTCAAAATTGACATAGTCTTAGCATCTGTGATGGTATAATTTTCGCTCATTTATATTACACTCTGTGTACATATTTCCCCTGCTCTGTTACATAAGCATGCTTCACTGTGTATAATTTTGGTTTTGATGAGTCATTTTTGTTATAGTTTAAGATTCGATTGGATTTGGTTTTAATTTAATGGATCATCGAATAGATATGATTGTCAAAATTTAGTTCGATGCCCTGTTAATAAGACAAGTTGTTAT
>JZKD02S1939769.1:356487-367218 GCA_000966675.3 Picea glauca
TTGTCTCACGTTTGAATTTTTGTTTATGATCGTAATGTTATTTGCTTTTCAGTTCTTAGGTAGATTTTATTTCGTTTGGTTTTCTGTTCTATGTTAACCCATTTTTATTCACAGCAGACCTGTTCTGCCCTGCTGAGCCCAATAGGGCATGCTAGTGCTCCCATTCTTGCTCACCAGGCGACGATTCGAGCACGAACACAAACCACATCCAAATCATTATCCTCTTGGTTGGGTATGTGATAAAGAAAAAATTAATGTCACCAAACAATGTAGGGTCAGATTTTCTATTACTTCAAAGATGATTGATGAAGTGGATTTGGATGTTGTATCACTTGATATATGTGGCTTAATGTTGGGGATTCCTTATCTTTATGATAGAAAATCGGTCTTCTTTTGTCATGAGAACAAATATCACCTTACTAAGGGGTGAGTGGAATATATTGTTAGAGCTCACAGCATGAGAGTGAACACAACACTTCTTAGTGCAGGACAAATGAAGAGACTCATAAACTCTAATAAGAGATATGTATTCATGGTCGTAAGGGAGAAAGATGTCAGAACATCCGATGCTTTACAAGGATGTGAGCCTTCTCATAAGAAAGAATTAATTGATATTGTTTCTAAGTATGATGATATTTTCCAGGAACTAAATGGATTACCTCATAAGAGGGAAATTCAACATGAGATACATCTTCAACAAGATTCTCCTCTTCCTAATGTGGGCATGTATAGGATGTCAATTGTAGAGGTGAGAGAGATCAAGAAGAAGGTACAAGTATTGTTGGATCAAGGGGTAATCAGGCCCAACTCATCTCCTTGTGGTTCTTTGACCATGATGGTGCCAAAGAAACATGGCACATGGAAAATGTGTGTCGATTATTGGGCCTTAAATAAAATCATGGTGAAAAATTGATATCCTCTTCCTCATATAGATGGTTTACTTGATCAGTTAAAGAATTTTGTTTATTTCCCTAAGTTGGATTTGTGTATTCGTTACCATCATATTAGGGTTGCAGAACAGGATTCATGGAAGACATCCTTTAAAACCAGACATGGACTATTTGAGTGGTTAGTTAATCCGTTTGGACTTTGTAATGCTCTGAAAACTGTCATGTGTGTGATGAATGATGTATTCATTCCTTTTCTAGATGATTTTGTGATTGTATATTTAGACGACATTCTTATTTCTAGTGGGACTTGGGATGAACATGTGAGGCATGTAAATAAAGTATTGGATACTTTGCAAAGGGAAAAGTTGTATTTAAAATTGTCCAAATGTGAATTTGGTAAGACTGCACTTGTGTACTTAGGTCATATTGTAGGAGGAGGACAATTAAAAATTGATCCTTCCAAGATTGATGTAATTGTGAATTGGCCTGAGCCCAAAAGTGTAACCGAGATACATAGCTTCTTAGGTGTAGTTCAATATCAAAGGAGGTTCATTTAAAACTTATCCTTTATAGCAACTCATTTGCATGCCTTAACCAGTGTGAAGAACACTTTTCAGTGGGGAGGAAAGAAACAAAAATATTTGGACACTTTAAAGGAAAATATCAGTACCACACCAGTATTAGCACTGTTGAATCTTCAACAGCCCTTCGAGATCAAGAAAAATGCGAATGGATATGTCATGGGTGTAGTATTGATGAAATATTGTATGCCTATCTGTTACCACTATGAAACTTTTAACCAAGTTGTTGTTAACTATCCTACATATGATAAAGAGTTGTATGCATTAGTTCAAAGAGTAAAGAAATGGAAGCACTACTTGTTAGGGAAGGAAACAATCATACATACAGATCACCATCCCTTACAACATCTCCAAGCCCAAACCAAAATGCAACAATATCGACATTATAGGTGGATGGGTTTCCTACAACAATTTTATTGGGTAATCAAGTACAAAAAGGGTACAAATAACAAGGTAGCTAATATGATTTCTAGGCCTCCTATTGTTTCTTCTATTATTTTAAAGAATGCTTCTTTATCTCATTATAGCTATGTGGAACAATATTCCATTGATGAAGGTTTTAAATAAGTATATGAGAAGCTAACCCATGGTGCACAGGTAGAGAACTATTGTCTGCAGGGAAAACTACTCTACCATCTTGGAAAGCTATGTATTCCTACAGGTGAACGAGTCCATGTAATATGAGAAGCTCACACTTCTCTTGTGTCTGGGAATTTTGGGGTAGGAAAAAATATGGCTCATTTGCAGAGGTTTTTTTACTGGCCTCAAATGAAAGCAATTGTAACTAAATATGTAAACGGGTGTGTGATGTGTTCTACTTGTAAGCTCACTAATAGAAAATTGGGGCTATACTCACCACTACCTATTCCATCCCATCCATGCAAAAGTATCTCCATGGATTTTTTAGGGGATTTACTAATGTCGGAAGGGGGTCATGACTATTTGTATGTTGTAGTGGATAAGTACAACAAGATGTGTATCTTAATTCCATGTAAAAAGCATATCACTACTGAGAAGACTGCTAATCTCTTATTTTAGTATGTTTCAATTCACTTTGGGTTACCCACATCCATTATCTCAAATCACGATACTCGATTCCTTGCAGATTTTTGGGAAATATTGTGGAGAATGATGAACACCAAGTTGAAGAGGAGCACTTCTTTCCATCCACAGACCGATGGACACACAGAGGTTGTTAACTGAACAATGGTAATTTTTCTTTGAGGCTACTACAACAAGCATCCCATGTGATGGGATGAACAGATAACCTATGTACAACATGCTTACAATCGAGCCTTACATTTCTCCACTCAATGTTCTCCTTTTAAGACATTTTTTGGGAACCTACCTAAATTTCCTTTGGACTTGATGTACGGGACAGATGTTGATTCAAATGAAGAAAGAAATGAAGACAGAGCCTGCAAGTTCATCTAGAGGATACAACAGGTACTCCAGGAAGTCAGGGAATAGTTGGAGAAAAGTCAAGCACAGTATAAATATAGGCATGACTAACAAAGGGTTGATCATTAGTTCCAGGTTGGAGACCAGGTGTGTCTTTACATCAGCAAGGAAAGATTGAAGGGTGAAGGAAATAAACTCAATACCATTCGTTATGGACCCTTCATTATTTTGGAGAAAATTCGTACCAATTCTTTTTGTCTAGATCTTACACCTTATATGAAGATTTACTCAGTTGTAAATGTAGATAACTTGAAACTTTTTGAGCCTCCGGTGATCATGGATCGGGATGAGAAAGTTTCAATACCTTCAGTTGATGAGTTTTCTCCTGCGTCTTGGATGAGTTAAAGGAAGATATCATCCTGGACATAAGGATGACGACTTCACACATGACTGATGTTGATTATCTTCGAGTGGGATTAAAGGGAACACATCCAAGAAAAGAAAAGTGGATTGAGAAGGACAAGGTGAGGGAAGTCTTCCCTCACTTATTTGTTGATTGATGAAAGATTTTTATGGTCCAAAAATCTCTCAGCGTGAAGGCGTGATCCAAAAAGTATCCAAAGAAGACTAAGAACAACTCATAACTCGCAAAAGCAACTCAAGAAGATTAGAATGGCCTCGACAGATAGAGAAAGGGAAAAAATTCAAAGTCCTCAAAACTCAGTGAAAGTGGCATCATCGTGAAGAGCATGTCACAAGATTTCCAACGATGCAAACGACTCATCAAACAAAGTTACAGATCGAAAGATATTCGTAGTTAAATTTTGGTCAACCTAGCCCAGTCAGCAATGGATGAGTTAGCATCAGTACTGATGACGTCAACATTAGTACTGATGAAGTCAGAATCCATATAGTGTACATGGAACATGCATGAGGAGACATGTGTTATGATGACATCGACATGATGTCAGCATGTTGATGTGGCAGCACCATAGGTTGCCACCTGTAACTCGTTTTTGGATTTTTCGGGTTGATCCATGGACCAATGAAAAAGAACCATGTGGCAGTCCGTACATCCACATGGTAGACTATACAGTGATGTGGTAGGTGACATGGCATGATGATATGGAATATGAGATGGTAGACCATACGCTGACATGGCACGTGACTGTACATGTGGTTGATGTGGCCCAATGGTTGGCTACCACATGGCCCAGTCATGGGCTGCCATGTGGCAGTGGGAAAATTCCCAATGAGGGCCTGAGAACCAAATTCCAAAAATAAAAATGGCAGGTCTGCCAAATCTGGTAGAACCCCGCCATATTTGGCGGCCCAATGGATATAACCAAACTACCTCCAAATTTGGTGGAACCACAATACATATATTGCATATATGTTATAACAAACACCCAAAAGGGGAGGCCCGTAGGCTCGACCTCGAGACGTCCCCGATTATATGCCTTAATTATACCTCCACCAACCACTAGGCCAAACATCCCTATTGTTTTTACCGCCTAGAAATTTTATTTAAATTTTGAATCCGCCAGTGCACGGGGACGAGGCACATAACGATACATATGGGCACGATTTACGAGACATTTTTTGGGAATTAATTGCAAGTTGCAGGAAATGAAAACTGAGACAAAATTTCTCTTGGGCCTAGGAGTGCCAAAGTCGGATTGAGGCATGGAGACAGTCATTTTTGGGTAATTCGATGCCACAAATTCAATGGTGTTGTATGTTTTCTGATCTGAGAAAATATTCTACAAATTATTTTGCTGAGTTAATAAAAAGGCCTACCCATTTGAGAGCAGGACCCAGAGACGCAGTCCACCAAGGAAGAACTCTGTTATCAAGTTTTTGGTGTTCATATTTGATGCTTATTTCTCTTCATTATTGATCTTTTCCTTATTTAATGGTGCACTTTAATTTATGCTCATTTAATACAATTCTTTGTAAGTCACTACGATGAAATTATTCTAGATCAATCGGTGCCTACAAATCACAAAGGGGACCAATGTCTTCTGTAAGTCAATGCCTACAAACAAAAGAGGGGATTGGTGTCTTTTATAGGTTGGTTCCTAAAAAGAGGGGACCAATGTCTCCTTTAGGTCCATGCCTAAAAAACGTAGTGAGTATTGGTGTCTCCAGTAGTAGGTTGGTTCCTACAAACATTTCTAACTGTAGGTTGGTGACAACAAATTATTTTGGAAGAGGATTACAAGTTGGAAGAGGATGGAATCCTCTTATTTCAGATAAAATTTTATATTCAGAACAAAAATATAAGGATTACAAGCTGGAAGAGGATGTAATCCTCTTATTTTGGAACAAAGTTTATATTCCCAATTCTAATGAATTGAGAAATTTAGTCTTAAAGGAGATGGATAATTTTCCATACGTTGGACATCCAGGATATCAAAAAACTATTAAAACGGTAAGAAGCCATTATTTTTGGCCTGTCATGAAGAAATATGTCACTGATTATTTGTCTAGATGCATGGAATTTCAAATGGTAAAGGATGAGCATAGAGATCCAGCGGGATTGTTGCAACCATTTCCCATTCCTGAATGGAAATGGGATTTTGTTACTATTGATTTCATTACTAAATTTTGAACACCAACCAGGCAACATGATTCCATCATGGTAGTGCTAAACAAAATCACAAAGGTAGTACATTTCATTCCAGTAAAAGTAACTCATAAGGTAGCCAATATTGCAGAAATTTACATGAGATAAATTGCTTGACTACATGGTGTGCCTAAGGAAATAGTGTTGAATCGATATCCAAGTTCACCTCCAATTTTTGGAGGGGGTTGTTTAAGGGATTTGGGAAAAATTTAAATTTTAGTATAACATATCACCTAGAGTCATATGGTAATATAGAAAGAATTAATTGAATAATTAAATATATGTTGAGAATGTATGTAATGGAAAATCCTTCTAAGTGGAAGGACTATATCCATTTAGTTGAGTTTGCATACAAAAATGGGTATCAGGAATCATTGAAAATGAGCTCGTTTGAAGCCTTATATGGTAGAAAATGAAACACTCCAGTAAGTTGGGATAACCCAACAGATAGAGCTATGATTGGGCCAAAGTTGCTAAAGGACATGGAAGAACATATGGTAAAAATCAAGAATTCAAAGTGGGAGAGAATGTGTTTTTAAAAGTTAAATCCAAGAGACGATTTTTGAAATTGGGAAGTTTCCCAAAGTTGGCAGTTATATATTATGAGCCTTTTGAGTTCTTAGAAAAGATAAGACCGGTTCCAAAAATGCTAGAATTACCTACATTCATGAGAATTCATGACGTGTTCCATGCATATTTATTTAAAATTTATGTACCTAATCATAATCATGTGATTTACTGGAATGTGATTTAGGTTGAACACAAAGGGAATTTTTAGGTGGAACCAGTGCACATCCTAGATCGGAAGGTCAAAGTGATAAAAAAAAAAACATTGGCTTGATAAAGGTTTAATGGAACTATTATGATCATGATGATTCTATATGGGAGCACAAGGAATCCATGCAGGAAACCCACCCGCAATTTTATACAAATTTTGAAGAAAACTGAAAGTATATTTGTACATAAGTGCATGAGGAATCCATTTTGGTAGCTGAAGTTCCTGGAGCCACAAATCTAATATTCTTGTCCAACCAATGAGGGGTTCAGTGGAAAGGGGAGTTTTTGGTTGGAATTGTTGTGTTAGTAATTACGTTACAGAATTATGAAGTATTTTGATGTAATGTTTTATATATGTCACAATGTGTACATTGTGTGGTTACGTGCACTGAGGATAGTGTTAACACATATCCTCGTTCTTATACCTCATCTTCTGCATGTTGATGCCCGTGTATTCTCAGTCGTCGTTTTGTAACCACAACCTCCCGCCTGGTCGTCATCTAGTTAGCTTTCATGCCATTTGCACCAGATCCTCGTCGGAATCCAACACAGATCTAGATGGCCAAGAGTAGGGTAAGGTCGTCATGTTTCCAAGTGTCGAGTTGACTCAAGCCTATCCAAACCCTGAGAAAGATAGTTAATTTTTGGGAGCGGTGGTTGAACATCATTTCCCCCATAAATGGAAATCTCAAAAGGATTTTCATCAAGTCGACTCATCTATAGGTCCCTCTAGAAACCCTAAAATCAGTAGGAGTCGTATGATTTAGAGGGACGCGTGGCACCAGATCCAAGGATTTGCGGGTTCTCTATTTTGCAAATTGGAGGTTTTAGCATGGAGTCATTTGGATATTTTGTAATGGTTGATGGTTGATCTAAGCTCCCACATTGTAAATCTTTGATAAAATATCTAGTTATATGTTATGTAATAGGATTTAAGATTTCTTGTTTAATATAAGTCAACTTCTTTCCATCTCTCTATAAAAGCTATGTTACAACACTCAGGCATGGAGAATCTAGTCGAGGGTCATATGTTGTTGTTATGAAGGCTTGATTTCAGCAATATAGTGACCAGTTTTAATCAGTTCATTTTGTTATCATTTTCCCTCTCACACTGAAGTGCTCGGGCATGGATGATCTAGTCGAGTTGTTGTAGCTGCATCGTGATGTATGTTTGATCATTGTACTGTTATGACTATTTTTCCTAAATATAATTTAGTGTCTGAAACTTTGAATCCAAGAGGATCTTGTGTTTTATTTTTTCCTCAGGCTGTTGGAAGACCTGATGTCCATAGAATACCTCTACATTCTCCTCACCAAGTCTTCCTTCTATTCACCTTTAATCCAAACTACTGAATGAAGTTGATCAAGACCTCACTTGCCTATGCATACTAGTCTAGTTTTTTGAGTTAAAGCGATATCATCTTGATTCTCCTTCCCATTTTACCTATTTAAAATTATTTGTGGCATACAAACTGATGGGTATTGGGCTTACCTCTTCCGTAATCCAGAGGTGACTTATGGTGCTAACATTTCTAGCGTTGTTATCGGGGACGAAAGTGAAAATGTCTTCCCTGAGAGAACGATAAAGATCTTCTGATTCTGAAGGTGCATCAGATATCAAAACCATTGAAGATTGCATCTTGCATCTGGAAACTCCACCATCAAATACTCCACTGGGGAGGATATTGTTGACAAAAAAATGACCATACTAAAGGGAAATACCAGGCATCAGTCTATGAGTTTTCTTCATGAAGTCTTGTTCTTCTTTATCAACTCATTTCTCTCTTTCCCTTCACATATAAAGAGGATTATCTTCTTCTTTGTATATTCAGATGACAATAAGCCTTCCTTCATTCATCCATCCTTGGAAGAGGAAGACATGATCTCTTCTTGTGTTGTAGATGTTGATCCTGTGTCTTCACCTCAGCCTATTCATAAAAGTGAGATTTGTATTGCATCTCCTCTCAAAATTGATCACCCTTGTAGCCTTAAGGAGGTTGAAAATAATTCACAGTCTTCTCAAATTCCGTTACACTTCATTTTTCCTGCTGAGCCTTCCCATCAACTCGTTAATGCTCATGATCAACCCACTAATTTTCAAATTAAAATCAGAAATAAGTTGTTTAAACCTTTGAGGCTGCCATATCGCCTTAACCCTTATCCTCTTGATTCCTTTGAGTATCTTCCTTAGTTTTATGGGGAGGATCATGTTACATTTGAGAGGCACTTGGGGGCGTTTGAGAACTTTATTGATCAGTTTGAGATCATTCATGATGATGTTACCCTGAGTTTGTTCTCACATTCCCTGTCTGGAGATGTTGTTGTGTGGTTTAGATGTTTGGAGGCCAGTTCTATTGGTTCCTGGACCAAGTTATGCCATGCTTTTTTAAAGTGTCGAGGTGAGAACAAATCCCTTGATCAATACTGGTTTGAGTTTAATGCCTTGAGGAGAGGGGAAGAGGAATCCTTGGTTGTATTCAACAGGAGGTTTTATAGCGTTTATCATAGTATGCCTATAGAGATCAGACCCATAGAGATTGTTGCCATGCTGTACTATGTCATGGCTCAACATACAAAGCTTATCCTTCTCCTGAGAGAAAGGAAATACTCATAGTTCATACATCTTGTTTGAAGATGTTGTAGAGGTCAAAGAGAAAATCAGGGCTAGCAAGTGGGTTCATAGGTAGGTATATCTCAAAAATTTGCATGTACATGAGCAAGAAGACTGTCAATCTGTTTCAGATTCTGAACAAGAAGATAGTGAATATGAATTAAATATGGAACAAAAACAAGGAAGTAGGTATGATTCATATTTGGAATCAGGTTCTTCAACATTTGCAGATTTTTCTATGGGCAGGAATGCATATCAATCTAATGATCAGTTTCCAAAACATTTTGAGCATGTAGCAGTGGTTGATTGCATAGATAACAGTATGTTCTTGGCTGATCATAGTTATGATGTTCTAAATCATACTTCACCTTTATCTTGTGACCATTCTTATGAAGAAGACATGGCAATTGTTGATGATCAAGAGTTGGTTTCAAAATAACAAGGAGGGCATTTATTTGCAAACAGAGAGAATTTACAGAGGAGTAGCCTAGTCTTCTAAAGAAGCCAGTATTCTGTCACATTATTCATGATCCTGTGGCCATATACATGGAGTCATACATTTCAGATTTTCTAAAATTTTCAAATTACATTACTTCACCAATACTTACAAGCAAGTATGGTGTTATGAAAGGTTTCCAAGACCACACTATAGAGCCTTTTCCGTTATTAATTAAGGAAAACCATCGGGTGGAAATCAACTATCCTAGACTCATAGAAAACACATAGTATCATGTAAAGGAGGATCTTAGTGGGTAGTTTATCTCATCTCCAGAACCTGTAATTGAGTAGGTATCACTTGGTATTAGCCAACTTGCATCAGTTCTCCACCCACCTATGCACTCTGAGAACATCACATGATGGGTGAGACGCAATAAAGGATAGGAGTTAATTTCTTATGAGTTGAGATCACCTGATTATAAATTTTGTGACCCTGTGGGATTATATATGGAGCTGTGTTTTCCAAAAGCATTGGAGCCTACAGATTTATTCACCTTATCATCATTTCGGGGTATAGTTAGTGTTCCAAGCCATGTCCTCATTTTTCTATCATAATTCCTTAGCCGTTTGTGGATTATCTACAGTAAAGAAAAGGATCATATTACCAGACAGTCTGGGTGGCTATGGTGGAAATTTTCTTTCACCTAGTGCTTTGTAAAAATCAATTAGCTTAGGTTTTTGTACAAAAATAAGCTCTATCGGGAGAAGGTGTGTTTTATTTATGTCTGTAAGCATAATAGTGTGTGGTTCAGCCTAGATTCCTCAACAGGATGTTTTTTAGCATGACTCCATAGCCCAATACTAAGGCATTGAAACTGAAAAAAGAGTTCTTAGATCCTCGCAGGGAGGACTCTATCCCCCATGGAGCCTAATTTTAACACATATCCTCATTCTTCCACCTCATCTCTTTCATTTTGATGCCCGCATATTCTCAGTCATCATTTTTTCACCACATCCTCCCACCTGGTCGTCGTCCAGTCATCTTTCATTCTGTTTGCGCTAGATCCTCGTCAACATCCAATGCAAATCTAGATGACCAAGATTAGGTTAAGGCCGTCACATTTCCAAGTTTCTGGACCTTGATAAAGATAGTTAATGAAGTTGGGGAGTGATGGATAAACATCGTTTCCCCCATAAATGGAAAGCTCAAAAGGACTGTCAGCAATTTGGCTCGTCTGCAGGTCCCTCTCGAAACCCGAAAATCAATAGGAGTCGTCTGATTCAGAGGGATGCTGTTGGAAATATGCCTACAACAGAGATGACGCAGATGATCAAGGCGCAGATGATCAAGGTTGTCATTGATGGCAATCGATTGTTTATGAAGAACAGATGCTGAAACATGCT
>JZKD02S1939769.1:374507-393459 GCA_000966675.3 Picea glauca
GACTCACTGCCACTAAGATTAATGATTCAAAGTTAGAAAAGGAGAGAAATTATTAATAATCTACACTAACTGATTCACCCCCCCCCTCTCAGTTAGTTCATACCTGTAACAGATGCATGGCACCAAATCCAAGGATTCATAGTTTCACAAATCAAAGGTTTTAGCATGGAGTCATTTTGATATTTTGTAATGATCGATGGTTGAGCTAATCTCCCGCATTGTAAATATTTGATGAAATCTCTGGTTATCTGTTATGTAATAGGATTTGAGATTTCCTGTTTAATATAAGTCAACGTCTTTCCATCTCTCTGTAAAAGATGTTTTAGAACACTTGGGCATGGATAATATAGTCCATGGTCATATGTTGTTGTTATGAAGGTTTTATTTCAGTAGTATAGTGACCAGTTTTAATCAGTTCGTTTTGTTATCTTTTTCCCTCTCACACTGAAGATCTCAGGCATGGATGATCCATTTGAGTTGTTGTAGCTGCATCATGATGTATGTTTGATCATTGTTTTTTTATGACTGTGTTACTTAAATATACTTCAATGTATGAAACTTTGAATCCAAGAGGATCTTGTGTTTGAGGTTTTCCTCCTTAGGCTACTGGAAGACTTGATGTCCGTAGAATACCTCTACATTCTCCTCACCAAGTATTCCTTCTATTCACCTTTAATCCAACTTACTAACTGAAGTTGATCAAGACCCCACTTTCCTGTGCATACCAATCTAGTTTTCTGAGTTAAATCAATATCATCTTGAGTCTCCTTCCCATTTGACCTCTTTAAAATGATTTGTGACATACAAGAAGATGGGTACTGGACTTACCTCTGCCACAATCCAGAGGTGACTTATGGTGCTAACAGATAGTGCATTTTGTAAGGGGAGGGGAAAGTAGCATTCATATTTTCAAACCCAAAACTAGCAATGTGTATTGTAAATATAGCATGTGGTCGATATCCAGGCAAAGTATAATGTAAAGGTGATGTATGGTCAAGAGATAATATGTAAATTATGTAAATTGAAATATAATCAATGAATTGTATCGTCGGTTGCATAGAAACATAGACAAATATTGGGGGCTTAAAATAAAAAAGATATGGAATGGGTCCAAGGGGTATAGTTACCCATATCTATTAAACCAAAACCCATTTCCTATTTTTCTCTAAATTATCCTTTCCATGAACCTTCCATTAATTGTTGATTTTTCTAGAGCCCAATCATTGAATTCATGTAAGAGGGTTAGTGGAGATTCAGTTCATATAGTTATTGAGAACATGGGGAATGAGTACAATAATATTGGGGAAGATTACAAGTCAATAACGAAATATAAAGAAAGGAAATCCATATGGGTAGGGGACTAGGTTTTACGCATTCACCTTTTTGCATAGAAAGTTATTTTTTTATGGAGTTTTCTGGCTAGCAATGGATTTCTGAGTGTGAGAGATTTTTGAAATTATTGTGGACATTTTTTGTTGTTGATTGTATTCATAATTTTGCGGATAAATAGGTTGTGTACCTGGGAGTGATTAGTTGCTCAAAATTCATCCAAGAAGCATGTGTTTTGGTTGTTGGAAAAATTTGTGTTGCAGTTGTAGAGTTCCTTAAGTCCTAGAAAGTATAATACTTGTCCAACCTATACTGGAATCCCTCAAGGGGAGTGGAAAGGCCTGAGGGACAATGAGTAGTGAATGGGATTCCATCCCTTGGGTTGTGCAGGTTGAGGAGAAGTGTGTTGGTGGACTAGAATTCATTGAGAGTTTAACTATTGAAAGGGGGACATTAGCTAGCCTTAGGGACCTTCATCTCTTATGGATTCATAGACCCAGTGCAGGGGTATATTTATGTTGATAACTGTAACATCAAGGATATTTTTGGGAGGAACGTTCGTCCTCTATAATGAGTTGTGCATTTTATAAGATAAGTGTTCTAATTGTTGTGTTTAATTATGTTAAATGATGATATATTTTTTTTTTGCATCTACTTTGAGTTAGCTTGGTTAATGTTTCTTGTTGTGATCAAAGGCATGCATTTAAATACTTTTTTATATAGTTGAATGTTGTTTTATGTTATTTAGTTTTTTCTATGCACAATTGAGCAATTGTATTTATGTTTTTATCGAGCATGGGAAACTGATTGAATTTGTATTTCATGTCGTGTGCTATTTTTGGCATTTAGATTTAGTATCATAAATTATTACTGAGTCATTTTAGTAGTGACATGACCCATCTAGGGGTTCAGTACGTTATAGAGAATCCCAAATGAAGGATGAATAAGAGGCAGTGATAGTAGTAGTAGCAATTACATAGGTGGAAACAATGACAACAACCTTAAAAGTGGCAGCAATTGTAATAGAAGAGGAAGAGATAAAAATGAAAGAAACAAAAGTTATTGAATTAGAGGAAAACAAGAAAAGGAAAGAAGAGGAGGATTAAAAACTAAAAAAGGAGGTTGAAGAAGAAACAACAGCCAAAACTATTGCAAAAAAAAAGTAAGAAGTAGAAAATAAAAAAGAAAAAGGAAGAAGAAGTTGAGTGGAAGAAGAAAATAATGAAGAAAAGGAAATTTCACAAGTAGAAGTAGTAGAAAAGGCAGATGAAGAAGAATAGGTAGTAGGAAAATTATCTACAAAATACAAATAAAATAAAGAGGCAACAAGGAAGGAAACAACAAAGGAACTAAGGAAGAAATATGTAGAATAAAGAAACAATGACACATCCCCCATGAACATAGAAATGTTGGGGTTGTCAACTGAGATTCTACTCATGAGAGGAGACTTTCCATTGGATGGGCTAGGGATGGGACTATTCACACCCTCTAAGGCTTGCAATGTTTCCAATATGAACATGTTTAGGTTCGATAAAGCTTATGGAAAGATAGTGTTGTAGAATACCAAGAAGCGCCTAGTGATTGGGAAAGCTCCACTATCAGTGACTACCGAAACCACTATTGTGGAAAATGTCAGAAAGGATCTTATTTCAAATTATTCAATTGGAATCACCTTCACATTGGCGTTGGAGAAAAATATTAAGGACTTGGTGCACAGTAATGAAGAAAAGGATGAAAGGATTAGAGAGCTAGAAGAAGATGGCATGCACAACAAAAGGGAAAGGGAAATAATTAAAGAGTTCATACAGTGTGCCACTAAATTTAGGACATAAATTCATGATATGGTGGAATATATTTATGCAAATTTGTAAGTATTCCATCAATTAGTAGCACAAACGGTGGCACAACAAAAAAAAGAACAAGAAAAAAGCATAGAGTTATATGCCTTGAGGGAAGGTCTTAAATAAATGAAGAAGTTGATTGCTGAAAATATAGATGCCCCATCAGAGTTTCCCCAAATATTAGAATGAGAAATAAGTATCAGCAATCCCACCCTTTAAAATTACCAATAGGTCGAGGAGAAGATGGAAAAGAATTAAAGCATTCACAACTTCAAAAGGTTGAACACATCCTAGTGCACAAAGGACATCTACCCCAAATCAAGGAAATTGCGAAGATGAAGAACGATGAGTACATATTTTCAAAGGTCGATATAAATATGAAATAAAGGAAAACAAATTCTATGGATGTGACCAAAGTGATAGTATATATTTTGGAGGACCATCTCGTAAAGCCAATCATAACATAGAACATGATCTAGGATTTCATGGTGAATTTGACAAGAAATATGAAGACTCTCTAGTAAATTCAATAGCTCACAAGGCCACCCTAGATTTTTTGTTATTCTGAAAAAACCTCTCCATTTTCGGGAAACATGAAGTCTAGGAACCCTACCTGAAAAACAAGAACAAATGAAGGGGAGATAAAAATCAATTTAAAATTATTCACAACCACCTTCTATTTGTCTTTTTATCACCTATGCAAAAATTTTACTTATCATAACACATGTACAAATAGTTGAAAGAGGAATAGGAAAATACATGTAACTGCTTCTTGCAGAATTCAAGAAACCCCTTATAGGCATTTACTTAGGAAACTATAAGTAAAGGAAGAGACCGACTTTGAAGGGGCTCTTCAACCATTGTAATTTCTAGGAACTATTTTCTAAAATAATATTGAGAAGCCCTTAGGACCAATTTTCTAGAGAGAAATGTTGTTTGTTGATACTGGTTTACTTCAAACTATTTCAAGTAATTTTCTAGGTTGTCTGTAAATGTTGTTAGAATGTTGTTTCACTTATAGGCTTTTCTCGCATGAACAAAAAAAAATTGCAAGTATTTTTTTTCTCTCTTATCAATTGTTGTGAGATGATGAGAATTTTATGTATGTGATTATTTATATTAGATTAATTTGGTTGTGTTTTCATATGCATCTGTTATCAATCATGTTTCTCTCTAACATATATCTACAAGAAATATATCACAGGGATTGCTAACATTTCTAGTTGCTTATTAGTTACTCTTAGTTTCTCCTAGCTAGGATAGGATATATTATATTTTATTTATACAAGTATTTTAGTTTTCATTTCCATTCCCCTTTGCATTCAAACCATTCATTCACCCCCTCAACCAAGTTGTGGAAGTCAGGAAATAATTTGGATGGGTCTCCTAATCCAAACAATGCATAGTCTAATCGAGACCTCGTATCAGGGAGTACCTTTATCTCTTGAAGGGAATTTTTTCTCAAGTCAATAGAATTGGTGATATAAGGAGGGCCTGGATAGTATGTTTAGTAGTAATTATTGATACTCACATGGTTATACCTCTGATAACATTCCCATTGGAAACAAAACACTGGATAATTTTCCTAAGAAGGAAACTTCTTTTGAATATTTGAACCTTGCATTTGAAAGTCCTATTGTCGGAAGTCTTGAAACTAATACTGAGACTTGGTACATTGACCCTAATGTAGATTTTTTTGAAACTAAATGGATTACCCATTCATTATTTAAATTACGTGTTTTCTTACTTGTAGCTTGAGCACTACCAAGGAGGAGAGCTAGATGAAGACCTATAAATTAGTCCAACGTTCTTGTCGACTCCATTGAGGAATTTGTTGGAATCAATTTACAGGAAATACCTCAGAATTTAGACCAAATTCCTTCTACTCATATGCATCCTAACGCTCCTATTTCTGAATATAATTTTGAATCTTAATATCTTTCTGAATCTAAATAGGAATACATGGTTGGAAATAGAAATGTCTTTGCAACATGGATGTCATAGGAAGCTTTAAATCTACTTAGAATCATGCATGACCTACATAAACATCCAAAAAGACTTCTCCCAAACTTTTATCCAGGAAAATCATGTACCCTGGAAGACCACATCAAGAAATTATATTTAGCAATACATCTCTTTGATGTCCTCCATGAAGATGTAGTATGTAGGATTTTCCCTTATACCTTTGACAATAAGGTTTCAACCCGGTACTATAATATCTTGCCCATAACAAGATGGGATAATTTTGAAAAAGATTGTATTAGTACGTTCGGAGATGAGTAAACTCCTGCAACATTGTTCAAAGATGTAGTAGCCCTTAAAATGGAGAATAAAGAGAAGGTGAAGGATTTCAATCAATTTTTTACTAACATCTTGAATAAGTTCTCTACTCATGTTTCCCCTGTTGAATCCTTAACAGTAGAATATTACACTTCATCATTACACCCCTCCATAGGCATGTTTGTCAAAAGAACTCATAGACCTACTCTAGCATTGAACTTCGAATAAGCCAAGTAGGTTTAAAAATAAATGTTCTTTTTAGCGATCCATCCCACAACCGAGAAAACCAAATCAGCTGGAAAAAAACCTCTACTCTTGACTAAGCCACCTGACAATGAACCCAAGGACTTAGATAACATTGTAAAACTAGTAAAAAAGATGTCCAACAAAGTGGAATATCTCAATAAGAGTGTTGGTGAAGGAACCTATAAATATAAACCTTTCTTCCCATTATTTAAGAGGAATGACAACCCACCTAAACCGCTAGAGACCCCTAGTCTTGTGTTAAATATTGATGATTTTAGCATGGAATTTTTTTTTTCCTATCACCAAATGAATCATTTGGAAAAGACATGTCCTCAATGGATTAATTCCATGACCCTGGTCATGAAATAGTTATTATAACTGGAAGTCTCTTCTAACAATCAAATCCAAGAAACTGAAAAATAAGAATCCACTGAGGAGAAGGATGACACAAAAGAATATGTAATGTTTTTGTGGGACTGGTGTTTAGACTCTGATGTAAAAAATTTTGAATAAATTTATGTTGGAGATACTCATATCATGAAAGTCTCTCCCAAAGATTACAACCTATGAAAAAAAGGGATAGTATCCAGCACACTTTTACTTTCAAATACTTCCCCCACTCCTAGAAAGATAAGCCCTCCCAAAGCTACACAAAATCCAATTAATCCTTCACAGGTTAGTAATACCCCCATCACTTTGCAATCAAACAAAACTGCAAACAAATATGATAGTCACTCCTTGGAATACAATGTCATTGAATATTTAAAGGAAACCAAAGAAACCATTTGTTTGTATGACATATGTGCTCTTCCTCAGTAGACAAACCTCATTCTTGATACATTCAAACCCACAACCACTTAGTAGAAGACTATTGTTGCATCATATAGCACTTCTAAAGCTATTAAAACTAAGACTAGAGAGAAAACTTAGACAAATTCCTCGATGAATGCAACTAGTATAGGGTCACATTTTAGGTCCCAAGTCCCACATTTCCTCCTCACATTTGAAATTTTCAATTTCAATGTGCATCATTTCTTAACATACTCTGGTTCTTCTTCAAATGTGATTCCATACTTAGTTTTTCAAAAGATAAATGTTGCCCCTAAGAAAATCACAACTAGAATTATCCAATTTCACATATCAGATGTTAAAGTAATGGGAGAACTTAAATATGGGATGATTAGATTATGTTCTGATCCCATAGTACATCAGGTTATCGATATCATTGTAGTAGATATTCCATAACCTTATGGTTTATTTTTTTATAAGGAACTAGTTTTTGAAACTACAAGGTTATGTTGATGGGCATAATTGACACACCATCAACTGGAAGGTCAAATCCAGACCAAGGTTGTCTAAATAACCCAAGTTGTTTGGAATGAAATGACCTAATCGGTTTAACGGATCCGTTGGCCAACTAAAGTCCTAAAAATAATAAAATAAATGAAAGTAATCTATGAAGATATGATACCAAAAAAATAAGTTTAATAATTTATAAATGTCAAAATAGAAATATGGATATGTGCATATGGTTATGAACAATGTATATACAACTTGCAATATTTACATGATATCTTGTGAAATAAATGTTTTTGAAAGTATTTATAAAAGAGATAAATAAAGCACATACATTTTTTGTTTTCTGTTTAATAAAAAATCTAAATAAAATTAAAGAAAACTAATTGAATATGATTGAAATGAGAAAAGATAAACAGTCAAAGCTAACTCAATCTGTTCCTATTTCATTGACAAATAATCTAACTAAAGAACAAGTAAACTAACCTGAAATTAATAAACTAAAATGAATTCACCCTCCTATGCAATTCAAATTCCTGGTTGTCCTGCTTATGAGGGAAACCTATAACATAATAGCCCTAATACACCCAGAACAAACTCAAAGGTGCTTTGGAATAAGAACATAAAAACAAAATGATAATTATATAGATTTGGTGATCTTATAATGATGAACACTTATAATAAAGGAAACTCAATACAAAGCATTCATATAATACATCATCCAATATAATCAACAATATTTAAATGAAATATTGATCACAGATGTAATATGGGACACAAAATTACAAACATAATTAAAGTGTTGAATAATATAATATACCATATGATAATCAGACTAAAGCTGTATAAATGTAATAACATTCCATAACATAGAGGCAAAACATAATGGGTAAGCGCCACGTTGTTCTAAAGCCAAGGAGTGAACAACTTCTCCATATCAGTCTTGAATGTCATATGTCCATAATATGTCCAAACCAAAGATGCTTTCACTACTAAGAGTGACCAATATTTAAACTAGATTAGGATTCACATACTCTTATCATGCAAGATAGAGTACAATCACCAAAAAATAGATAGGATTACAAAAATAGTAAAACTAGAAACCACTCCTTTATGAGTTGGCTTGTCAAAATAATAACAAAGTTTTGTCAACATAAAAGAAAGAAACTACTAAATAATAGAGTGTATGATCCAATATGATTTCTCCATGTAATCAACATCATAATCATCAATTTCCTATAGATAGAAAAAAAAAATTGATATTCATAAAATAATGCTAACTAATATTCAAAAATAGACTGGCTATAGAATCATAGATTCTATAGCTAGTATTATTATTATTAACAAAGGAAATCAAAACTAAATCTTCCTCTTTCGATTTTTTCATAACAGAATGAAATAAAATCAAACAAAATCATTTTTACCATTAGAAATTAGCAAATGAAGGATCATACAGTTCTAAATTTATGATGGCTTTGAAGTTGGTTGTATTTTTTATGATTATATTACCAGATCTCTTACCCTTACGAATTTTCCTTACAGTAGGTTTATCGTTATGGTTTTTATTAGGTTCATTCAAAATCACATGGGAATATTTTCCTTTTAATTCATCCACTGCCTGTTCCAACGATTTTCTGGGAAAAACCATTTCGGCTCAGGAAACTCTCTCAATTGTCCCTGATTTGTGATAGGTGTGACAACAACAGGATTTTAACGAGCCCGTGATGAAAAATACTCGATAGAGAGATCATTCTCTATCTCTTAAAACATTTTGACATTTTATAAAGACTCGTTAACAAGTAGAATGACATGTTCAGATCAAACCCTATGAATAACATGAGTAGTCGGATGAATCTCTGAGAAAAAACGAAACAAAAAACACTTACCTCAACCGAAACAGAAATTATGAGATATTTCCCTCCAAATATCGAAACGTATCTCTGAAACAGTCTAGTTTCCAGAGAAAGTTCCCACATGGACATTAAATGAGCCCATTTCAGAAATGGGTTTCCGACGGTTTCCCCAAATTGTTAACAGTTTGCCCAAAAAATGTCCCACAAAAACATGTCTCAGGTATGCAATTACGGGTTTAACAAAAAGGAAACTCAGAGTCATTTGGTTCAATTCAAGCCACAGGATCCATGGTCATTGTCAAATAGACACAATAGATAATATAGGAGGTAGTTTTTGGTGTCCACAAGACGAGTAGTAGAGAGAGGTCTGGGCAAACTCTAATGGCACAAAAACTGCAAAGTTTGGGGACTGTCATAACTTGGTAAAATGAGTTGGTGAAAATGAAAAACTAGAGGGCTCGTAGAGATACAAGCCATTACCCACAATGAATACCAAATGCTCCAACAGTACCAAACACCAATTCGAATAATGAATAATTTCATTAATGCTCAGGACAACAAGGTGGATTGAAATTGTGGGTACAACATGCCTGTACCAAGAGACATGAGTATTGATATGACTGTTGAGAGCATGCGACCCATATCAAATGTTAAACCAATGTTTTTTGCATTCAGACATTTCACAAATTAAAACCAATGATCAACTATAGAGATAATTAAGTCACGATACCCATAATACATAAAAATCGTGATAGTGAATCAATCAATAAGTTCTTAAAACTTGAAACATAGCAATATATGGGTGCCTTTAAAGTGATATTTCTTAGGTAGAAGATATAAAGCCCAAACCAATTTTTATTTCAATTCATGCTTACAGTCATGAATTTAAAAACAAAAAAAAACGGAAATGCGAATGAAAAACTCAATAAGATAAGTTTAACCCACTCATTGCCTCGAAGATCAGAAACATAAGCGTTTATAAATGAAAGGTGGTGGAAACTATAGAAATATATAATCTCTTTGTGGAGACTTCGATTGTGATAAAAATTAGAAAAATTGGTGGCTGCCAACAATGGCGACATACTGGGTGAAGCAGTTATCTCTGCATCACCAAAAAATTTATGTCAGAAACTCAGATGAAATAAATTTTTAGAAATAGTTAACAACAGGTCAATAATTTTGATCATAACTTAAAAAATAATGCATCTTAGCATCAGATGTATTTATGTCCTAAAGGCATCTAACTTAGATTACGAGTGTAGTGATGTTTATGAAATTTGACTTCAATACTATTGACAAGGCCACTGTTGCCAGCAGGCATCCATAGCCTCGACAGGGATTCCATTTAACCCACTCTAGTACCTTTGTCCTGTCCAAGAGTCATCCATTCATGATAAAAAAACATCTTCACACTTGATCAAATTAAAAGACATACCTGAAGATCTTCTTAAACCCGACATTGCTTTGCTGCCAACAGGCCTGTTCAGTACCCCGACAAATTTTCCTTGGTATCATGCATGCATTTACCCACTTCCAACAAACCTACTCAGTGTCTCGGAGGGTTTACAAACACTTCCCACACATTATAGTTCTTTCAACCCTCTAGAATTTTTTTATAATTTACAGAAATTCATAATATTCAAGAGGGCGGGATGATACTGAAAATCTCATAGTTTAGAATAAAATTTTTGATCATTTACAAATTATTCTCTTGTTTTGATGACCTTCATCATGATTTGGACACTTAGATTTTTGTTAGGAAACCATCTTGAGGACGTGAAGTTATAATTGAGTTGTTTTCCTTAAAACAGGGACAACATTACAAGTTTGTTAATGATCATAACGTCTTCTTTTAATTTCAATGAGAAACCAGAAACATTGATTTGAACAAAAAATTACTTCTGTTGATCTAAGTTTTAGCACTTACTTCTCAAGTGCTTGGGAAGTTATCAACTATTTCTAATGAATGAGAATTATGATTCCCTTCCACAAATGAAATGGTGACTCTGACATCATTATTTAGAAAACAAATCAAAATCAAGAAAAATGAAAAGAACCAAAATAAATAAAGAAAAGAAAACATAAAAAATATCTACAAAAGGGTGGAGCAGAAATCATCAGGTGAAATACCTCTTGAGAGAGACTAAAAGAAAAATACTTATTAATATGAGTGCAGTCCTACGTGTGGCACCTTGGGTTAGCGTTGAATTGACAGTTCAAATTTACTTATCTCTTCACTTCTCATTTAAAATTTTCATGATGATATTTCGTTTTTGAAAAGAAATGTTCAACAAAAAGCTGAGATAAAAGGGTCAAAGTGGACTTCCCTGACAACATTCATATTACAGTTCTCTTGGTGCACCCACTTGTGTTCATAACTACATTATTACAAATATAAACAATGAGAAATAAAACTAAAGGAAATCTACTCCTAAACCTACTCTAACTACTAAATAGATCAAAACACTAAGTAAAATCATATTTCCAGTGCAGCCACAAGAGCATCTTTAATCCTGCAAGGCATAGAAAGTAAAAAATCAGAACAAAAGAGTGTAGTATTTGCAGATACAAAAGAAATATGTTATGCTTACCTCCTATATATTAATTTAAAAACAAAGCAAACACAACCTTACCATTCTTTTGAAACTTCTTGATGTTTGAATCCTCCAACCATTCTTCAATCTTGTGGTGATATGGGTGATAATGGCATGGGAGAGTGTAAGTAAGTTTGGAAAACTTGTCAATATTATGGGGACCTAACATAACCATCATCCGAGGTCGAAGTGCCCCATCCTCCTGATAATTATCCAAGTGTTCATAAATTTCTTCACATGGAGGATCTAAAATAAATATGTTAGCCTTAATTTCTAGATATTTAGGTAAAAACAAAGCAAGCACAACTTTATTTTTACTATGAATATTTTTTAGATACGAATCTTCAAGCCATTCTAAGATCCTGTCATAAAAATTAGGATGAAAACTATGACTTTGATGAAATGGATATATCAATGGGGAACACATCATAAGAAGATTTGTGACATCAATTATACCATTGGTTTGAATGCTTCCTTTGATGAGATTGATCGTTTCAAAATGTGAATCATAAACATTAAAATTCAAACTAATCAAAGAACGAATATTCAATGTCGAATATTTGATCTCCATAGGAATGAGTGCATTGTATTTTTCAAAAATAAACTGTGTAAAATCATCTTGCAACATGTCATTTTTCCATGCGAGTGATGAAAGTAAAAGAACATCAAATCTGACTTCATAAATGTTATGTTTGGAATTAATTTCACCAAATTTTGGCATATCGAAAAGATTTGATTGTGATGGAAAAGAATACGATATTGTGGGTAAAGTATCAAGTCCACCAGAATCTAAGAAGAGATCGGGATATAAAGAGTAAAAGGAATCAGAAATAAGAACATGAAAAGAATCTCTTGAGCTATGATATTTAGCAATAGTATTCTCAAGACATTCCTCTTCACTTTCTTTAAAACTTTCACTCTGTTTTGGTGATAAATCCTTCAAAATAATATGATCGTCTAAATTTGCCTCATGTATGATAGATAATTCAAAACTTTCGTGAAAAACATCTAATCTTTCCTGTTGATAAGGTATGATTTGAGGATGAAGGTGTAAGGTTTCTTATTCCAATTGTAGATCTACATCTCTAACCAGTTTCATTGGAATGTTAGAATGATCAAGATCATTTTCATGACATGAGTGTTCTTCAATAACTGAATTTAAATACTGATTAGAGCAAGAGTTAGAAGAATATGGAAATTCACCTTGACCCAACATCAAATATTCTTCCATGATGGTCGAGGACTGAGAATATAATGATTGAGAGGAAAAACCAATTTGATTGTTCATAAGAAAATTTTCAATAGATTCTACCTCCCTTGCTTGTTCAAGATTTTCGGATGGATTCCTCTCATCCTGAAAACAAAATTCTTCTTGCAATTGACTGATAGGATTTGTAATTGATTCATCATTCATGATTGAATATGACTGGATGAAAGGGATACAAGCATCATAGAGGAGATTTAGTACAAATGACATGTCATCAAGATTAAATTTACAGAGAACATGATGGATTCTTGTTGAAAAGACTTCTGGAGATGAATTTTCATTGATTAGCAAAGTCTAAAATTCTTCACACAATTGATTGTAATCATAGATTTCAAAATCATCTAAAAATTCCTCTACAAATTGAAACCAATAAAAAATATGATATGTTGGAAAAGACTCAAAAAAATGTTTAATTCGACCCCTAAAAGTAAAAGAAAACAATATGCATAAAACCTTTAAATCATAAATATCATGCTTGATGCATTTACACCAAAACTTGTTAATATGGTCTTTAGCAGATACATCCCCCCCACCATCAGAGGTGAGTTTGGACAAGCGAGAGACTTTCTCGTTGGGAATATCAGATAATGAGAAGTGGAAATCATGTTCCAACACAGTGATTTGGGGAGCCATGGAGAATTAAATACATTCAAAATAAAGACTCCTATAAGGCCATCTTGTCAGTCAGTCCTTCTTCTAGTACCATTTGTTGACGGGCGTAATTGACACACCATCAACTGGAAGGTCAAATCCAGACCGAGTTTATCTAAATAACCCAAGCCGTTTGGAATGAAATGACCTGACGGGTTTAATGGCTCCATTGGCCAACTAAAGTCCTAAAAATAATAAAAGAAATGAAAGTAATCTATTAAGCTATGATACTAAAAATATAAGTTTAATAATTTATAAACGTCAAAATAGAAATATGGATATGTGCGTATTGTTATGAACAATGTATATACAACTTGCAAGATTTACAGGATATCTTGCGAAATAAATGTTTTTGAAAGAATTTATAAAAGAGATAAAGAAAGCACATACATTTTTTGTTTTTTGCTTAATAAAAAATCTAAATAAAATTAAAGAATACTAATACAAGAACATAAAAGAAGACTGATAAATAAATAGATCTGGTGATCTTATAATGATGAACACTTATAATACAGGAAGCTCAATACAAAGAATTCATATAGCACATCATCCAATATCTGACATAAATCAACAATATTTAAATGAAATATTGATCACAAATGTAATATGGGACAAAAATTACAAACATAATTAAAGTGATGAATAATATGAAATACCATGAGATAATCAGACTAAAGTTGTATAAATGTAATAACATTTCATAAGATAGAGGTAAAACATAATGGGTAAGTGCCACCTGGTCTAAAGCCAAGGAGTGAACAACTTCTCCATATCAGTCTTGAAATTCATATGTCCATAATGTGTCCAAACCAAATATTCTTTCACTACTAAGAGTGACCAATATTTAAACTAGCTTAGGATTCACATACTCTTATCATGCAAGATGGAGAACAATCCCCAAAAAATTTATAGTTTTACAAAAATAGTAAAACTAGAAACCACTCCTTTATGACTTGGCTAGTTAAAATAATAACGAAGTTTTGTCAACATAAAAGAAAGAAACTACTGAATAATAGAGCGTATGATCCAAATATGATTTCTCCAAGTAATCAACATCATAATCATCAATTTCCTGTAGATAGCAAAACAAATTTGATATTTAAAAAATAATGCTAACTAATATTCAGAAATAGACTAGCTATAGAATCATGGATTCTATAGATAGTCTTATTATTAACAAAGGAAATCAAAACTAAATATTCCTATTTTGATTTTTTCATAACAAAATGAAATAAAATCAAACAAAATCATTTTTACCATTAGAAATTAGCAAATGAAGGATCAAACAGTTCTGAATTTATGATGGCTTTGAAGTTGGTTGTATTTTTTATGATTATATTACTGGATCTCTTACCCTTACAAAATTTCCTTGCAGTAGGTTTATCATTATGGTTCTGATTAGGCTCATTCGCAATAACAGAGGAATATTTTCCTTTTAATTCACCCATTACCTGTTCCAACAATTTTCTGGCCAAAACCATTTCAGCTAAGGAAACTCTCCCAATTGTCCCTGATTTTTGATAGGTGTGACAACAACAAGATTTTAACAAGCCCGTGATGAAAAAGCCTTAACAAAGAGATCATTCTCTGTCTCTTAAAACATTTTGACAATTTATAAAGACTCATTAACAAGTAGAAAGGCGTGTTCAGATGAAACCCTATGAATAACATGAGAAGTCAGATGAATCTTTGAGAAAAAAGGAAACAAAAATTCTGATATCTTTCCCTCCAAAGATCGAGACGTATATTTGAAATGGTCCAGTTTCTGGAGAAACTTCTCAAGTGGACAGTAAATCAGCCCATTTCAAAAATTGGTTTCCGACGATTTCCCCAAATTGTTAACCGTTTGCCCAAAAAACCTCCTGGAAAAACATGTCTCGGGTATGCAATTAAGGGTTAAAAAAAAAAAAAAACTCAGAGTCATTTGGTTCAATTCAAACTACATGAGCCATGGTCACTGTTAAATAGACACAGTAGATAATACATGAGATAGTTTTTGGGTTCCAAAAGATGAGTAGCAGAGAGAGGCCTGTGTAAACTCTAATGGCACAAAAAACTGCAAAGTTCGGGGACTGTCATAACTTGGTAAAATGAGTTGGTGAAAATGAAAAACTAGAGGGCTCATAGAACTATGAGCCATTACCCACAATGAATACCAAACCCTCCAACAATACTGAACACCAATTCGAGTAATGAATTATTTCATTAATGCTCAGGACAACAAGGTGGATTGAAATTGTGGATACAACATGCCTGTACCAAGAGACATGAGTATTGATATGACTGTTGAGAGCGTGAGACCCATATTAAATGTTAAACCAATGTTTTTTGCATTCAGACATTTCAAAACTCACCAACGATCAACCATAGAGCTAATTAGTTCACGATACCCATAATACATAAAAACCCTGATAGTGAATCAATCAATACGTTCATAAAACTTGAAACATAGCAATATATGGGTGCCTTCAAAGTAAAATTTCTTAGGTAGAATATATAAATCCCAAACCAATTTTTATTTAAATTCATGCTTACAATCATGAATTTAAAAACAAAACAAATGAAAATGCAAACGAAAAACTCAATAAGATAAGTTTAACCCAATCATTGCCTCGAAGATCATAAACATAAGTGTTTATAAATGAAAGGTGGTGGCAGCTACAGAAAGATATAATCTCTTTGTGGAGACTTTGATTGTGATAAAAATCGAAAAAATTGATGCCTTCCAACAGGTTAATTTTCCATAGATTGGTCTCATCTATGGCTAGCATACAAGGGAAGGAAAAATCAAATCAAAGTTGACAGTGGAGCTCATATGAACCACATGGTAACTAATATCGAAGGTAAGAACAAACCTATCAGTTTTTCTCATAAATATTGGGAATTAATTTTAAAATCTAACCATGTTTGTTACATAGTGCATCCATGTTCACTTCAAGCAAACGAACAATCCAAACTCCTTCATTGCACTCAGACTAACGCAAAAGGACAATAAAATAGTAGAAGTAGGTGATTTTTGTTTCACTAACTCAATTGTAGGGATTGACATTTGGACCTTATTTTTATATGGCTCCAAGTCACAAGAAGGAGCCAAGGTAGATTGCATATTGATTGACCCTAAAAAACACAAAAATCTGATATCCTTTTACCTAGAATTTGAATGCACCAACAACACAGTGAATACAAAGCCTTCCAAGGTTTGAAAAATGTTATTGATATCAAGGTAACATATCTAAGAGGTTTTGGTGATTCTAAAATAATCGTTAGAAGGGTAAATAATTTTATTCAATGCATGTCCTGTCACCTTAAAATCTACTAGAAAGAGGTATGGAATCTAATAAATTATTTCGATTCTTTTAAAATTATTACTATACCTCATTCTCAGAATGTTGTTGTTGACACTTTGGTTAATGTAACATCTATATTCACCCCGATGAATAATGGTTTTTCTGTCAAACTTATTTTCAATCTTTCTATACTTAAAAATGTCACAAAATGGAGGGTGTTCAATGATGACTCTCAATTGATATATTTCCTAACTAGTGCAGACATGTTCCAGGATTCTATTGTAGATGGTGAAGTACACCAATAGAAACTATAGGAATATTGGGATGAATAACACAAGATCAAGAATAATTTCCTCCCAAGGAATGTATCGTCACTTGAAAATACTTTTTATTGAAGTCTAGATCCAGGAAAACAACAAATACAAAGATGAAAACTTAAAATATGGTGCATACCTTGGTAAATTTGGGCATGCCGGAACAACTAAATTTCATTAACTTAGTCACTCTCTATTCAAAAGTAGAGAAACGTACTTTCCTGCAGTGGTTCAAGAAATATCAGGATGTGTTTGCATGGACTTATGAGGAACTTAAATCATATACAAATCTTATCATTCAACATATTATTCCCATCAAAGAAGGTGTCAAACCGTTTCAGTAGAAACTCAAGAAAATGAATCTCACTCCTTAGTTGTTGATCCAAAAGGAGTTGAAAAAATTGCTAGATGTTCAGATTATATTTAAAGTTCGACATTCGACCTGGGTTTCAAATATGGTACTAGTGAGAAATAATTCCATGGAAATTAGGCTATGCATATATTTCAGAAATATGAACCAAGCCTCTAAAAAATATAACTATCTTGTTTTTCCTATGGAACAGATACTCCAACTCGTCTTTGGTTCACATATGTTTTCTCTATTATATGGGTTGTTTTGGTACAATCAAGTTCTTGTATCAAAACCCAACTGAATAAATACCACTTTAAGAACTAAGTGGGGAACATTCACATATATAAGGATTCATTTTGGCTTGATCAATGTAGATGCAAATTTGCAAAGGGAAATGAACATAGCATTCAAAGGGTCTGATAACACTACCAATTTTGGAATTCTCCACGAATTTCTTATTATAAACATGTTCCTCTTATATTTATCATACAGTGGTTCTCACCCAATAAGATCAATAAGAGAATGAATGCCCCATATTCTTGATGAGCACGTGTCTTCAAGGTGTTGAACTAGATTATGCAGATATGGAAAAGAAAGTAGTCATTTTTCACAAATCCATCAAATTGTTCACACCTTACATATTAAAAATCATACCAAGATGATCGTTCCTCACCCAGTTGTAATATCTATGTTTATATGAAAGGAGATGGGAGAAAGATGAGGAAATTGGATGATGGAATTTCAAGAATATGACATATAATTTAATATTGCAACCATCGTCAAAGATCACAGCCTATGTAAATCAATGACGGAAGACATGGATTCATTAAAAAAATGGAAGAGGGCTAGAAGGAATAACTAACATTGTATGCACAACAAACTTCCTATGTACCAGTACTAGAGAATTCATGGTACAATGATCTCAGACAGTATTTGCAGTATGAAACATCTCTTGAACACCTTAATGATAAGAATAAAAGAGAATTGAGATTAAAATATGCATAGTATCATTTTTTCCATGATATCCTTTTTAGAAGAAACTATGATGGAGTTCTCCTTAGATTTCTTGAGAAATAAGATGTTGACAAAGTTCTGAAGGAGCTTCATGATGAACCAGTTGGAGCGCATGTTGTAGGAGAAACTATAGCTCACAAAAATTTGAGATTAGGTTACTATTGGAATATGGTATTTAAATATGCACATGTTTACTCCCGAAGCTACAATATTTTCACTAGTACATTTGGGTCAAATTTCAACGACATGTTCGACACAATTGCCACTTTATATTGTCGAGAGAATGACAAACAACAGACCCCCTCAAACATCGTTTCACATGACGTCACTTTTCTGACGACATAGATTTCATCTTTATTGCGATGTTTCATGCGGACACATGTCATCTCATATTTGACTGTCCAAACCCCATATAGTTGTTGGAAGATTGGTTATTGTCATTGATGTCAACCCTAGTCATGGGTTTTCGACTGCAAGATTGATAAAGGTATTTGGACATGAAGGACAATGCAAATGCATATACAACACCCATTAATGGATAGTATACATCATGTTGTTTCCGGTGGTATGTGGCACGTCACGTGGATCCTCATGGTTGAGGAGAAATGAATTTTTGAAGATGACAAAG
>JZKD02S1939769.1:396606-416746 GCA_000966675.3 Picea glauca
ACAGTTCTTGGTCAGTATAGTTATTTTTACAAACTGGGGAAAACAGGGTGTTACAATTCCCTCCCCCTTAAAGGAACATCGTCCTCAATTTTATTATCTATCAACATGACATGCATGTACAGAGGTAAACAAAATCAAATATGCCTGTCTCATGGCATCCTCCATTTCCCATGTAGCCTCATCTGAGCCAAAATGTCTCCACTGCACCTTGACCTGTGCAATGATTCAGTTCCGGAGGGGGGTTTCCTTTCTTTCCAGTATGTACTGAGGTTCTGGTAGAAATTCTCCCTCCAGTTCCACCTGGATCATAGACCAGTCAATTATATGATTAACATCATATACATATTTCTTCAATAATGAAACATGGAAAACATTATGTGCTTTTACTATGGGAGGAGGTGCTAGCCTATAGGCTACAGGTCCCACTCTATCTAGAACCTCAAAGGGTCCATAATATCGAGGTGCCAACTTGGCACAAGCTCCCATTTTCAGGGAACTCTTCCTGGGCCTAACTCTGAGATATACATGGTCTTCCGTCTTGAGCTCTCTTGGAGTTCTCTTTTGGTCGGCATAACTTTTCTGTCAGTTCTGAGCGACTTTTAGGTTTTGTTTTATCTGAGTCACCTGTTGTTCCATTTATTTCAACATGTCGGGTCCAAAAGAAATCCTGTTTATGGGATTACTCCATCTAACTGGAGTGTTACACGGTCTACCATGGAGGACTTCGAAGGGAATCATGTTTAAGGATGCTTGGTAGCCCTTGTTGTAGGCAAATTCTACCAGTGGCAGGTGGTATTCCCACTTCTTGGGCTGATGCATTACATGCACCCTTAAAATATATTCTAGTATTTGATTCACTCTTTATGTATGTCCATCGGTTTGAGGGTGATAGGTGGTGCTAAACAACAACTTGGTCTCTAAACCAGCCATCAGTGATTTCCAAAAGTTGGAAGTAAATTTCATGTCTCTGTCAGACACGATCTCTTTCGACATACCATGCAATCTGAATATATCTTTCATGAATACCTAGGTGATATCGATTGCCTTACAGGTCGACTTGATGGGGATGAAGTGAGTAGACTTGCTCAATTTTTCCACCACCACCATAATGGTGTCATTCTGTTTGGTTGAGGTTGGTAATCCAATGATGAAATCCATGGAGATGGTTTCCCATTTCCACTCTAGGATTGGTAAAGGTTGCAATAATATTGTTGGGTGTCGATGTTCTGCTTTAACCTATTGGTCCTCTATGCATTTGGCTAGGTACTCAGCTATGTCTTTCTTCAATATAGGCCAATAAAATTGTTTCCTGGTGGAAGTGACCATTTTCTGGTATCCTAGATGACCCAAGTAGGGTATTTTATGTAGTTCATCCATAATGAACCTTTTCAAGTCGTCACAATCTAGGATATAAAATCTACTTTTGTAAGTGAGCAGACCTCCTTCGGTCTTCTGGTAGCCTTCATATTTTACTCTAGCGGGTTCTTGTTGTAGGTACATGGTCACGGTTCGGACGAAGGGATTTTTTTCTTGTGCATTTCTGATTCTTTCCTTGACATCTGTCTCGCAGGTGCTCACCACTTCCAGATGAATTGTTTTCATACTTCTGCTAAGGGCATCGGCCACCCTATTTTCCTTTCCTTTAATGTGTTTGATTTTGAAATAAAACTCGCTAAGGAAGGCCATCCACCTAGCTTGTCTAGCATTGAGCTTTGGTTGATCAAACATGTATCGTAATCCACAGTGATCTGTTATAAGTACAAATTTTCTTCCCAGGAGGTAATGCCTCCACATTTTCAAGGCATGCACTATGGCAGTCAGTTCTAGATCATGGGTCACATAGTTGACTTCATGCTCGTTCAATTTTCGAGATTCATAGCAGATCACACTTCCTTTCTGCATAAGGACTCCTTTGTGCCCTTCCTTACAGGCATCTGTGCACACAAGGAAGTCAGCTTCTGGATCGGAAATCTTTAGCACGGGCGCATGGGTCAGTAGATGTTTCAGGGTTTGAAATCTTTCTTCACATTTTTGTGTCCACAGTAATTTTGTCCCCTTCTTCTAGAGGGCAGTGATTGGACAACCAATCTTGGAGAATCCTTTTATAAATCTCCTATAGTATCCTGCTAATCCCATAAAGGATCTGATGTCTGAAACATCCTTTGGGGTAGGCCATTCCATGATAGACCTGATTTTGTCAGTGTCTACCACTACTCCTTCTTCGGAGAGAACATAGACTAAGTAATGTATTTTCTTCTGGAAGAATTCACATTTGCTGAATTTGGCATAGAGATGATGTTCTCTTAGCACTTGTAGCACAATTCTAAGATGCTCTTCATGATCTTTTCTGTTCTTGGAGTAAATTAATATATCGTCAATAAAAACAAGCACAAATTTATCTAGGAACTTGCTGAGTACATTGTTCATCAAGCACATAAAAGTTGCAGGGGCATTGGTCAACCCAAATGGAACTACCACAAACTCATAGTGGCCATACCTCGTTCGGAAGGTAGTTTTATGGATGTCTCCAGCCTTGATGCGGACTTTATGGTATCCCGACCTCAAATCAATCTTTGAGAAAATAGACACACCCCCCAATTGATCGAACAGGTCATCGATTCTGGGCAAGGGGTACTTGTTCTTTATGGTTACCTTATTGAGTTGCCTATAATCTATACACAGTCTAAGGGTACCATCCTTCTTTTTTACGAACAGGACTGGTGCTCCCCATGGAGACACGTTGGGTCAAATATAGCCTTTATCCATCATTTCTTTTAATTTCATCTTGAGTTCAGCTAACTCGGGTGTGCTCATCTGGTAGGGTGTCCTAGACACCGACACCACTCATGGTGCAAGTTCTATCGAGAAGTCTATGTCCCTTCTCGAAGGTAAACCTGGTACCTCTTCTGGAAACACATCTCTGTATTCTCTCAGGATAGGGCGATCATCAAGGCTTGATTTATCACCTTCGATTGTTTTCAACACCTATATTGCATATAGGGGACATGCCTTTCGGAAATACTTTCTCATTTGCAGAGCTGATATTTGTCTCACTGAGATAGGTTTTCAGATCCCTTGAAGGGTTATCTTTTTCCCTTCTTTACTTACACATTCTAAGGTTTTATGGTAACAGTCCAATCTGGCTTTATGGGCGGCTATCCAGTCCATACCAATCAGCAGATCATACGATCCTAGGGGTAGTAAGTTAAGGGTTGTTTGGGTGGGAAATCTACCCAACATCAATTGGCAAGCTGGTATAACCTCTGCTACCCTTCTTATGGTGCCAGTGGATAACTGTACCAACCATGGCTTGGTATGTTTTTGTGGCTGTAGTTTACACTTATCAACAACTTTAGGGGCTATATAACTCAAATTTGAACCAGGGTCAATTAAAACAAACACTAGATGGTTGGAAATCATACCTTCTATTTCCACTACTGAAGCTTGGTGGTTGGATTGGTTATTATCCAAGGATGCATAAATTTGTGGCACACTCCTGGCCACATCATTGATGGTAGTAGTTTCTTGGATGTTATAAATCCCCCGACTATTCTGTTGTCGGTGTGGGCAGTCTCTCGGGAGATGTTCTTCTCTGCAACCCCAACATTTCAAAGGTTCTCTCTTTGGGTTATCAGTCTTCACTGATATGGGTCCAAAAGTTTTATTTCCACTCAACGAGGGAAAATTCTATTGGTGCATACTCCGGGATGGAAATTTCATTCTTGGGTTCTTCTTGTAGTTCTTAAATCCTGGGGGTTTAATTCCCCTTTTCTGAAATCTTGAACTATTCTTTTGTTTCCATCCTTCACGAGGTTCTGCTCGATGCCCAAACTGTTCATGACGATAGGTTTCCTTTTGAATAGTGTCTTGTAGAGTCTTTGGCTCATCAAATTCAATTCTATTCCAATATTCCTTAGGTAGTCCACTGATGAAGCATTGCACCTTTACCTTTTCTGCCTTGATATAGGGTACATACCTCAACAAATCGAGGAACTTGTTGACATTTTCTTCTATAGTAAGTTGTCCCAGTTTGAGTTCATAAAACTCTTTAGTCTTTTCGTCGAAATATTTTTCCGACGGATACTTCTTCCGGAAGTATTTCTCAAACCGTTTCCAAGACAGGTCCTCTTTGCAAACCCCTTTCATATTCTTAAGGTCTTCCCACAAAATGGAATCCTTTCCGTTCAAGTTGAAAGTGGCCACTCAGGCCTTCATATTTTCTGAAAAGTCATGGACTCTAAATATACTTCTTTAGTCCAAGAAGCCAGGCCTCTACTTCCTCTCCCTTCTTTATTTCACCGTCAAAGGAGGGTGGTTTGGCCTTTCTGAATTCTTTGAATTTTTTACCTTTGGAATACTTTTGCTTCTTTTGTTTTCTTCGGGGATAGGAACTGGTTCTGCTGCTAGAAGAGCCCTCTGAATCGCTAGCTTCCTTCTTAGAGGAATTATCCGACGCTTGTCCTTTAAATCTGGGGTGGAGCTTTTTCGAGGTGCTCCTCTCAGTGTAGCCACTAATATGACCATGTTTTTGAGTTTCAGGTTCATGCTGCATTTGTCTTTGTAGATCGAATAAACTCTACAGTAAAATTGCGTTAATTTTTGTTTTCTTTTCTTGTTCTTTCATCATCCTTTCATTGCCGGCCTTGCAGCTTTGTAATTCAACCATGAGACTCCTCGAAGTCTTGGCTAGATCTGGAGGGGTCCCTGCTATCCTCCTTTCATCAGACTCTATGTCTCTATTGTGGGAGCCTTCTCCCACTTCATGGTGAGTCACCATACTATGCGTTGATATTTTCCCACAGTTGATCTTCCGCTTGTGTGCAAAAGGAAAAAACACTGGTTGTTAGTCAATATTTATATTTATTTACAACAAGTACATAATTTATATTTTCACATGTACACACACACAATACGGATTTTTCATTCTTAACTTCGTCTTTTGATTAGGAAGGTTAATACAGGGGGTTACTCTTTTTAAGAGTGTTCCGAACGGATCTTCTGCACAACTTGTTCATGAGCCCAAGAAGACCAAGTGTTGTAACCATGCTTTGTTACCAATTTGTAACACACCCACTATGGCATAATAAAATTTTCTCTTTTCCTCAAGGGACAGAATCCTCGAAGTCCTACGGGGGCCTAGCATAGGCTAGTTCTTCCCTATTCACCTCCCTATGATCATGGGTTAGGACCATAGGCAAAACAAACCAGGCGTATTTTCATATTTCGTGACTCAGTTATACAAGTGAGTCCAATCTTAAAGGTAGAATGGCGAGGGGGCTCCGAAATGAAACCCTGGTCGTAGATCTGGGCACGCAGATTCTGGCCGTCTAGATCTACCTGCCACTTAATGAAAAAGAACTATCTCCCTTTCTTTAGTCCCTATCTCGATAGGATCACATATGCACCTAAATGCAAGCGCCTTTCACAACTCGCGACCTCGCAAGTCCTAAGTCGAAGACCCTCAAATTTTCTTCACCAATCATCGATACCTGAGATTCTGATATGGTATGGCCCCTCCTTATTAGTTCTCTCCATGCGTGACCATTGGCTAGGGCTAACTACTAGCCTTTCACACAACCTGCAAGTTCGCGAGTTGAAAGGTTGAACCTCTGGGCCCTTCTTTTACAAAACCCCGAGACACGAAAGTCAGAGAAGGTTTGACTCCTTTCAGGCTTCTCGGAACTCGCAACTTTGTGACTTGAGTTGTTGGGCCTCTGTGCTCCTTTCTTACGAGAATCTGAAGTATGAGAAGTCAACAAGATGTTCACTCCCGTTTCAAACGACACGTGTCCACCACCTATCACCACTTCTCCCTCTCTCTGGGCATATTATCATTACACCACCTGTCAACAATGTGAGTCCCACCAAGCGGACATGCCACGTGTTGCACAAGCTCTCGTAACTCGCAAGATCGGGACTTCTATAGTCGAAATTTATTCCACTCAACCTTTGAGACCCCAATATGCGATAATGCAAGGAGGTCCTGACTCAATGGTTGCTCCTACTTCTCGCTATTCGGGACTTTGTGACTCCAAGGGTTTGGTATTCCACCTTCAAACTCACAAACCCCCGATACGCGATGTATCAAGACATCATATCCCATTGCTATCCTTCCTCTTTGATCAATGACCCAGATCACGTCGCGATCTCATGACTCGGGACTTCGTGACTCCAAGAGCCTGGTCTTCCACCTCCAAACTCACAAATCCCTGATACGCGATGTATCGAGATGTCAGATCCCACGACTGTCCTTCCTCTTTGATCAATGGCCCAGATCACATTGTGATATCGCGACTCGGGACTTCGTGACTCCAAGAGCCTGGTCTTCCACCTCCAAACTCATGAATCTCTGATACGTAAAATGTTCATATCTCTGCCACCTATCCTCCAACATGGATGGTCCTGATGTCTTCGGGACTTTTGGGATGTAGTCGAGTTCACTCTCCCACCTAAGTAAAGGTTAAGATCGACGGTTTATAGAGCTCCGATGGGTCCCTGGGATCTATGGTCTAGGATCCCATCACTATTTTTGAATGTTGAAAGGGTGAGGTGTTAACGCCTACACTCCTTCTCTAGATCCGTCAGTGTTGACAGGCTTGGGGTATTCTCGAAAGGATTTCAGTCGTTAATTTACCAAGCGATATGGTATTGTCTTTCTATATTTGAATCTCGCTATCCCTTCTGATCTTGAATCACGAAGTTCAAACTCTTGGAGCTTTAGGCTCCCATGACCCTAAGACCTTAGAAAGCTACTCTTTCTTGCATAAGGGTTCCAGAACCATATTTCATGAACCCTCAGATGGTTCTCGGGAAATTATCCCTGATCTTAATCGTGTCTCTGGTAAGGTTCAGTACAGTTACAAGGTTTATGGGGTAATTCTCGGAAAAGAGTACTCTCAAGGGGCCTTCCCAGAATATTACAAGAAACTAAGAAAATAAGACGATTCTCGGTGGAGCGAACTCATGTCCCAGACTTAATCATTTTTGCAGAAAACAACTATGGCATGTAAGCATACATAGGCATCCATTATATCAAATCAAACGTTAGGTAAACGCTTCTATTTAGAACTATTTACAAGCACATAAAACTGAACATGCGATTATGGCATTAGCTTCAAATAACACTTATCAGAAATAACACCATAAGTGATGCAACTGCTGAGAGGGGTGCTCGTTTCCACCCAACCGTAGGCTCAATGACTCCCAATGGATTTACCAGTAGCCACCTTCGAGCTAAGGCCACGATGTTGCGAGACTGAGTCTCTGTTTTCCAGTGACCAAGAATGAAGGTTACTCTCCTTCTTCTCCGCTATCACTCACTCTGTATTTTCTAGAGTTCCTCTTCCTTCCCTCGCATTTGCCCCCTTCAAGCTTCTTCCTCACGCATTTCCCTCTTGCGAGGTTACGTGTAGTGTGATTTTCCTCGCAATGGTCAGGCCCAAGGCTCCTATGGATAGGTGGTTCACTTCTCCCATCCCTCATTAATTCCTGAGGAGCCATCTACCTACCAACCTGCGAGTAATTTATTTTGGGCCAGCGAGCTGCTCTTGGTTCTCTAGGCCAGTGAAGTCCAAATACGATATTGGTTGCGGTGGAAGTTAATGCCACCTTTCCAAGTGCCTTCCAGCACCTTTCTTCAGCCATCGTGATCTCGTTTTCAGCATATCCCCTCTCAGCAGTCCTGCAATATATATATATATATATTCATAATATTATTCACATTCATTGACCTTTTTCACAAGGTCCATTCACATCACACATTCACATTTTTGAGTTTTCCACAGTTCTTGGCTAGTATAGTTATTTTTACAAACTGGGGGAAACAGGGTGTTACACCCTGTTTTTAGAAAAGATCAAAATAATACTTTACTTTATTAGGTACATTGAAACAAGTGCCATCCAATACAAGATCCTATACACCAATGAGATAACTGAGCAACATAAATTCCAGAGCCTTCACTAAAACCTTTGACAATTTGTTTGACATTTAGCAGACAATTATATCATCAATAATACAACTTGAATTCATTACAGGTATTTCTTTGTATCCTTTGTCTAGAACAACAAATTCACACATATCATGCAAATGTTTTGTATATATATATTGAGCAGAAGAGAAAGTTCGTAGAATGCAAATTGTAGCAATTTGAAACAACCATAAAAGATTTGGACTCCAGATATAAAGCTCATAATCTCTCATGCCAAGACATTTGAAAATGCCAAACCATGTAAAACTCAATATCCCAATACTTAGTCAGAACAAGGGGCAAAAAAAGACAAATTCAAATACTTCAACAACTATAGCAGATTTGGCCTACAGATATACAACACCAATATATTCCGAGTTTAGTTTCAAATAACAATCAATGTTATTGTTATATACACATCTAATCCATCTAGTTTCAAATAACAACCAATGTTAATTATCATATACATAGTTAATCCACGTAGTAGATATATTAAGTGACTGAAAATCACAGTCATTTTTCAAACATGATCCAAGAACATGACATGCCAAAGCAGAATATTGTGAATTTTTTCAAATGGCTTCTTGTATTGCACATTATGAGGAAGGTGCACATCCAAAATGCAGATGCTCTCAAAGATTTCAGATAGAATCTCAGGAAAAGAAACATCCATATATGGAATTACTATATTCAAGATATACGCGATATGTTATCTAAGTCTGCAGATGCATCCATTTAGCCATAATTATTTACACACTCATATTCATCAATCTATTTGGAATACCTGCAAACATTTTCAGAAATACAAATGGCTAAGTCATCCATAGAGCTATTTATTACTCCATTGCATATTAAATCCCTCTCCTCCAATTCAATAAGGTCGACCTTTGTTCAATAATTAAAACCTGTATAAATATCAACTATTCAATTGATCTAACTACACTACTAAAAAAAGGCATGTGCCAAAACCCAAACACTAAAATATATGGTTGAAAAAGATTACATGTCTATGGGCTCACTCAATGTTGTCAATTCCAATTAATCCAAGAGAGGATATTATGTTCAGTAAGGGATCAAAATTATAAAAGTCACTTGTGAAAAATAATACTACATAAAAATAACCTTAGGAAAACACAAAAAACTGCACTGACCATTTATTGAGGTGTTGAAACTCTCCTTGCATATCATGCATGAAGCCTCCTCGATAAGATCTTTCCGATCCCTGAATGAACAAAAATGTGAGAGCTGGAAAAATGTCAAACTAGAAGGATTCATATAGTCAATAGACTAAATGTCAAAATGCAAGGCTTACTTTCTGGTAGGCCAAATAATAGAAGTCCCATAAATATCGAAAGAAAAATAAACGAACTACATCAAAATCACTCTTAGAGATTCAACCTAAGTTGGGAAAAAGAACATGCCACTTTGATATCATAGGGAATAGTTAATCAAATATACTAAAGTTGAAAACTAACGATCCATTGCCTATTTTTATGGCTTAACATTAAATGCAGTCAAAGTAAGGATACCAAAGGGAAGATATTTAACTAGGTAGGTACACTTTTGAATTAGTGTCATGTGCCATCCAAAGTCCTATTCATGAAAATTTGATCAATATTTAACAGTTATCACCACAAAAATCTATGGTAGTTAGCAAATTTCTGGGGAGGTTGACTCATCATTGGAAATCCTTTTTGCAACATAGTAAAAGTGTAGAAAATCCTACACCAATGTAATGGGAACGGACAAAGAAGCAAAAATGAATGAATTCATGTTATCACAAGAATGAGTATGTATAAAGTTCCCACGAGAATGAGTATGTATAAAAAAGAAAATAAGGGAAAATAGAAAAATAGAACAAAAACTCCATTCCAAGAGAATTTAAAATGTTGAAAGTCCATGGTGAGTTGTTTCAACAGATATTGTGAGGAATATTTTTTTTTATCTTTAAGAAGATATCTTCAAGAAAAAAATTTACAATGATGTGCCTAAAGATTTTCAAGAAAATTTGAGCCGACCTTCTAGTGCAGAGAACGTGAATCATGAATAATTGTCATGAGTTGTTGTGCAAAAATCAGTTCAAGATAGGCAAATATGGGATTGTTTTATGCATGCTGACAAAGAGAAAAAACATATTTTTGAACCTGCACTCACTTGATTTTCCAGCAATACGCTAATACATGATGAGTACGAGGATGAATGGAATCTATTGCAAAATTTTGATTCGGAAGCTAAAATTGTTAGAAATATTGTTTTCATTGATTTCAAAGACAGGGAGAGACTATAGATGTCCAAGATAAAGATTGCAAGATGGACATTGTTGAAAATATTATTTTTGGATTTTTTATGCTCAATTTGGATACCCTATCTTTAAGGCCTTTTAAAGCTGAATATCTATCTCAAATGGGAGTATGTGATATATGGTTGAAACATTTAGTCCAAGACCTTTCCAACGGTATATGTCACTCCCTCTAACTCCATAGGAATGTGGAGATTGAAAAATTTTGTCAGGTCAACCTAGCTCAAAAGTACAAGTTGGCCCATCATTTCTGCAGGTCATCCCCATAAGTGAATGCATAAACACTATAAATACAAGATTAATGTGCACATTTGAAGAGTATCCAAGCAATAAGAGGAAGTACAAGTGCACAAAAGAGATATGAGGTGCAAAAGAGAAACTAGGGAGTATTCTTGGGGTCTAAACATGCGTATTAATTCTCATGTTAGGGAGTATTCTTGGGAGTATTTAATATGTTTAAATGCTATGTGATTTTTTGGGGGTTTCACCAGACGTGGTGTAACAGACAATAGAAAGGTGACAGTTACACGAGTGGTGGATCATGGCTGAGAGCTTGAGAAAAGAACTAGCGATTAAGCTGGGTGGAGATTCTGCGAGGTGAGAAGACATCTGGAGGTAGGTCATGAGTGGCTAGAGTAAGAGGGTCACCAACAGAGAGATAGGCACAACCAGCAAGGAACGAGCCAATAGATAAAACCTCACGTGGGTAAATATGCAGGCAAGAGGGAGTAGTAGCGGTAGTCGCTAGCTGAAAAGGTGAGGAGACAGTTGCGGATGAATCCTGTTCTGTGAGCATGAGCAACACAAGAGGTAGGTTGATTTCATGAGTGTCAATTCATGCGGAGAAGAGGCAGATGAGAACGTGAAGTATAACCAGAAGTTGTAGTGGAAGGCACAGGAAAGAAAAGGTAGTGGTTGCAGGAGAAGTATATCACTAATGTGTGCTAGGTGCAGGTGAATTCGTTTCCTTAACAGCAAGATGACAGGTACAACGACCAGCCGCAAAAAAGGAAAAAGAGATTGCAGTGATGCCAACAATAGGATTAAGCAGCCGCCGACCAATAAGACAAGACAACTAGCCAAAGAATTTCCCAACAACCGAGCACAAGGGCCACAAGGCCAAGTCAGCTTTGAGTAGCCCAACAGAGCCACCAGTCAACCCAAGAAGGTCTGGGAAGTAGGCAGAGTACCAATAAATTTTTGGGTAGTAGGCAGAGCAACCCAAAAATTGTTTAGGAAATGAACAACAATCTCGGGCAACAAGAAAAAATATCTGGCAATAGGCTAAAATAGTCGGGTAGCACCCAAAAAGGGCTCAGGCAACCCATAGAAGTAGAGCGACATTAAGAGGTATCAGCTCCGACGTGGTTGCTATGGGAGAGACACTCCCAGATGTCACAATAGCGATTGTGTTATAGGTATTTAAAAAAATATACAATATCAATACTGAGAGGGATGGTACATTAACCTTTTCTAAGATACTATCCATATCAATATTTAAATCTATATCATCGATCTTAGGCAAGGTTGGTTGAGGAGGAGGAATAACTTCCAATGGTAAAGGGGGTCTTGTCTAATGAGTTTTAGGATCAGTAGGATATGTCTCGGGTGTGTTATCACACGAAATCACAATTGTTCAGCTAATGTCTGAAAGCTCAAGTGAAATCATGTGTAACTTAGAGGGAAGATCCCTGTCACCTCACCAACCCTCTAACACTTCAAGCCACCTTTCCTCCGACTGAAGGCAGTTTCCCTCAATTAATATTGTGAGGACTTAGGGCAAGGAATCTCAATGTGGATAGTGAAGTCCAAGAAAAATGTGTTTGTGTAGCTTTAGACTATTGAAGAAAGTACTTGGAGGTCTGAAGATTCCCTCCTAGAAAGTATATCCCATTCAATCTCCATCCTTTAGACTATTGAATAAATTACATGTTAAAGAGAGCGGTTCTTCGAATTTGGTAACTATGTTTTTAAAACATAGTTACCAAATCCTGTGTGCTTAAAAAAATTGTTAATTTCTCTATTATATATCTAATATTACAACATGTGAAATGAAACTATAATCATATTACATCATACCAAAGTGCACATACGATAATAAAATATCAAATAAGTTATATCTAAGATGCCATTCCAATGATGTAAAACATTCAACAATTCTAATAAACGTTAGTAAAGACCATAAAAAAATTATATGCCTTGCCTTGCCTTGACATGCCATTCCATGCCTTGCATTGACATTCCTTACCTTGACATGCCATGCCTTGACTTTCCTTGACATTCTATGCCTTTCCTTGACATACCATGCCTAGCATTTTCATGCCTTGCCTTGTCTTTCCTTGACATGTCTTGCCTTGCCGTGACATGCCATGCTTTGCCTTGAAAATCATTTCCTTTCTTTGGCATGCCTTTCCTTGACATGACATGCCTTTCCTTGACATTCCTTTCCTTTCCTTTCCTTTCCTTTCCTTTCCCTGACATGCCTTTCCTTGACAAGCCATGCCTTGCATTGCCTTGCCATGTCTTGCCTTGACAAGCCATGTCTTTCCTTGACATGCATGTCCTTTCCTTGACATGCCTTGTCTTGACAAGCCATGCCATGACTTTCCTTGACATGTCTTTCCTTGCCTTGACATGCCATGCCTTAACTTAACAAGCCTTGCCTTGGTTTGGCATGCCTTTCCTTGACATGCCACACCTTGCCTTTCCATTCCTTGCCTTGCCTTGCCATTCCTATCCCTGACATGCCTTGCCTTGAATTAACATGCCTTTCCTTGGTAGACCTTGATTTGCATTGACATACCCTACCTTGACATGCCTTGCCTGGACATGACACACCTTGCATTGACATTCCTTTCCTTGACATGTCATGCCTAGCATATCCATGCCTTGCCTTGACATGTCTTTCCTTGCCTTTCCATGCCTTGCCTTGACAAGCCAAGCCTTGCCTTGACAAGCCATGCCTTGCCTTGACATGTATTTCCTTGACATGACATGACTTTCCTTGACATTCCTTGCCTTGCCTCTCCCTGATATGCCTTGCCTTGCATTGACATGCCTTGCATTGATAGACCTTGCCTTGCATTGACATGCCTTGCCTTGACATGCCTTGCATTGACAGACCTTGCCTTGCCTTGCCTTGACATGTGATGAAACTTAAATGAGATATAGGAGGAAAGGGATGAATCCCTTGAATTGAAGAGCCTAGTAGAGGCCAAGATTGACAAGGAAGAGTAAGTACAAAGAAATGAAAATAATTTGGAGCAACAACTTTATAACTTGTAGGAAAAATTCCAAATCATGAGAATGTAGTGCATTGACAAAAAGAGACAAATTGAGGTAGAAAACAATTCCTTGAAGGAGGAGCTAGAAAAAATTAGAAAAGAATTATCTATCCAGACTGAGATATTGGAGATAATGGAAGCATTTATCTCCAAGATAGCCTAGATAGTAGACAAAATGATTAATTGTAGATAGTTATCAAAATTTTACAGTCTCTTCCTCAAATTGGCATGCACAACAAACGTCTACTCCTAGACTTGAGAAAAACTCCATAACTCATCCACAAGATGATATCTCAATTGTTTTTTGCATATTATATATCTTATTAGTTGAAAATGGAATTTCCATGGTTGTTTGGTTCATTTACACACTTTTCTAGCTCGTCGATAAGCATGAGGAGTGGTTCAAGCTCTAGTACATTCATGGTTCTTCACTCTTTGAATTGAGACACAAAACTCAATTGTTCATGCCTCATAACCAACACTAAGATTCATGAGTGAGATCGAGTTCACAATTAATATTTTTTTTTTTAAGTAAAAAAAGTGGTACCTGTTATATTAGCATAATCTCAGAACAAAGATAAATGAGATGCCCACTGTCCCACCAAGACTGGAAACCGAGATAGCGGGGCATTCATCTTCAGATGTCACCATGAGTCTAGTTTACAAAATTTATCTAGGTGGTCCTATGGGACGTCCTGCCCGAGGGAAACCAGGACTCATTGTCGCCAGCAGAGTGCTGATTATTTTAACTATTACTATAACATCCTGATGTCTATCTATCAAAAAGATGAAGTTATGAGAACAACGCCAGAACATGTATAAACCTGGAAACCGGGCTGCTTGTGCTAAATCTCCATGTGCTTCCATCGAGCTGGGAAGGAGTAAGGGCGCGCACAGGTGGGGCATTGCTTCTTAGTCGAAGCTCTGGAGTGTGCAGCAAAAAACATATCCAGTCGTTGGTCCATTCGCTCCAGGCGAAAGGTTTGATCTGATAGCACATTTCGGATGTCGAAGAGTAGGTCGAGGGATCCCCCGTCCGCTACTGCATGCTGCTCCTGTTGGTGGCTCTGCCCTGAATCTTCTTTGGCGGTCTCCCCTTCTGCATTTGCGTTGCGCTGGTGACATTCGTGCTCTGCGCCTGTGGGTTCCTCGGTGGGCTCGGGAGGAGCCTCCTCAATAATGTAAYARGGGGAGTAYGTCTKTTSTTCCTTGAGCTCCTGCCTGTCTGGTGKTYVTGTGYTGGGYGAGCTAAAGCTCRTGCTCRRAATCTGACTGTGCGGAGCCATGATCAAGGTGTGCCCGGGTGGGTTCTGTGGGTTAGCTTGTGAGCTAGCCACTTCGCGCTGCGCCTTGGTTGCCATCCGAGCCCTGGTCCGCCTTCGTCGAGCTACAATGGCCATCGCCCGCTCGAATTCCTTCCTACGCTTGCACTGTGATTCCGCCGCGTACCAGGCCGCACCACGTCGCGGGGTGCCACGGATGCGGGGCATGGCTGAGTAGCTGATGCGCAGCGTGGAAGCCTGGCTGTGATTCTGAGCTGGAGAATGGKTGTCTCTGTTCGGATTCACCRGAGAGWGGGTGCCTCTGTTCGAATTCACCAGAGCGATGGAGAACTGCTGGATCGAATGCCCTTTGGGAGCTGTAGCCCGAGTTAATTGGGTTTTGGACATCGTAATTCGGGTGTCCTGTGCCATTAACACTGCCATTACACCTTGCCTGTTAGTGCGCTGTGGGAGGGTACCTTTCGCTCGCGCGAAGGTCCTCTGCGTTTTGCCATGAATGCTCGCCTTCATGAAGGTGATATGGGGGGGGTGTGGTGAGCCGGTGGCTGCGTTAATGCAGCATGCTGGCATCTTTTACGTGGCATATTGGAGCAACCACGAAAAATCATTACAATTTAATTAAAATGAGTGTCGATAAGACCCCTTGGTTTTTGGCCTTAATAAATCTATAACTCTTCCTTCTGACATCAATTTGTTGAAACTTTTGTTGCTAAGTATAATATCCATCGAGATATTTATAATGAGTGGTTGGAGTCCTTATTTTGACCTCATCTTGGAAGTTTTCATAATCTAGGAAGAAAAATATGCCTTATTTCTAAGAAATATTTTTAATCAGTGTTTTCATAGTTTTGGCCCTCATAAATGAATTTGTCACTTGTGTTTGAGTTGGTATGCCTAAAAAATTTCAACATATCCCCTTTTGGAATTTGAAGCTAAACTTGAATCCCCTTGAATCTCAAAAATGTCAACATATCCCCTCTTTCTGTCTCAAACTATATGAATATACTACTCTAAAGATCAACACTGAAGAAACTGGCCTAAATTGTGAAGAAGACAGTGACGTTAGAATTTTTGTTGTTCCAGAGATAGAAAAAAGGGACCTAGATTTGGGTATAGATGAAGAGTTTGAAGGGTGTACAAATTTTTTCCAACTGAATCCAACTTCATATTTCATGAGTTTTGAAAATAGTCCTCTCTATGACAGTTATGACCATGAAGATCAAGGGTATAGAACTATTGATGTGCATGGTCATAGTGAGAACGTCACTCTTTTGGGAGAAAAAAGGTATCAATCTAATAAAAAAATTGTTCCTTTGTTGGTTGATGAGAACCACAATGCAGGTTTTTTGTTTTATGAAGAAGATAATGTATGTAGCATTAACCCTACTATCCAAAAGGAACAACTACATATTGACTATGATGACAATGATTTTCCTGAGCTAGAAGAAGCATGGTTCAAGTATGGCATCCAATATGACAAAGAAGTGGATATTTTTTTCTCTAATTCTATCTGGACAGAGAATGATATAATCATGAGTATTCATGGATTGTATTATTAAAACAATGAGGAAGTCATCAATATGCAAGTGGATCATTGCAGACTTTACACTTATATTTTTGATGGACCTATTTATGATATGGAGGATGGGCATAAACAACTGCACACTTTTAGTATTAATTGAACCATAATGACAAAATTATTTCCTGTTCTTCCTGTAATGAGCAATCAGGTTGTTCCCACAACACAAGTAACAAAATTGTTCCTATTTATGGACCTATTGTTGTTGCATGGACTTTACACTTTTATTTTTGATGGACCTATTTATGATATTATAGAATTTTGTGGGTCAAATCTACTGCTAAAGTTTGTAGTCTTAATTTGTGATTAAACCTTCTATCAACTGAAAATTGATAGAAAAATATTGTTATTGATCTGCACCTCAAAGTCTTTACACTATTATTCTATCTTTATGTTCTGTTTGCAACATAATTTAATGCATATATTAGAAAAAATGGCTCCAATGATGTCAATATTGCTGTAATAAAGAGATTTTTCTTGAAAGAACCCAATTGGTCCTCAAAAAGATCAATGTGGAAAAACAATGCATAATCCAACACTAATAAATGATTTACATAACATTCCCAAATTCATTATCAGGAAGGACATAGCCACTGATGTGCTACTTGTTCTAAAAAACATCATAACGCATTTCATGCCTATTAGTTTTCATATACTCGCATTAAATTGTACATTGAAACTAATAATACCAAATTATTAATCTTCACAGCTGAAGTCAGTCAATGTACTTAGATATATCTAGTAACATTATCTATTATATTAAATGAAAAGTAACATAAGTAGCTTAATATGATCAACATCTGTAGTAATAAGAATTATGAAACCATATATAAGAAGAACGTATGTTGATCACACACATACTTCTGCACAATGATGAGTCCCAATTTAACAATATTAATGATACCCATTGCAACATAAGCCCTTTCTAGCGAGAAAAAGACCCCACTTTTATTCACCTTGTGAAGTCCTCTTTATTTTCCCCTCCTACCCATCAATAATTTATGTATAATCTTCCTGTAAACATTTTCACAGGTGCATCTTATTTCAAAGATGATTTCTTTTAGGATAATCATCACAAATAATTCATTGATTTTGGTAATTCTGCTCATCATTGACTACTAGACTCCATCATAAGTTAGCAGTACTCTTTACCTACAATTGACAGGTTAGAATTAACCCTTACCTCTAAGAAATCACAAATAAAATAATCCTTATCCTTCTCTGCAGAAGAAATCTCTTTCTGTAGTATTTTTATGAACTACAAACCACACAAATTATTAAATTTCTTACTATGTTTCTATAATTAGTTTTTTAAGATAAACTATATAGAACCAAACTTCACAACAAAACCATAAAGTGGTCTCAAATACCGGATTTGTGCAATCTTCAACGACAACATCATCAAATCCAGCATCCCTGAGCATCTCGTTCATATATAGGATATTGTAAGATTTTAAATGAAAATCAAAAACATGCATCACCCAATAAAATAGTACATAGTTAAAGACAGACAAAATAAATTTCCACATTTTCAAATAAATATATAAAACCACCCAAATACAAATGAGTACAAAATCAAGCCTCCATGGAAAGTGACTTAACAGGAACTGGCCAATGACATCCCAGTGCCCACAATACCATGTGAATCAACCAATATGCCTCAATGGACAATACCAATTGCAACCATTGCCTTGAACTAAACTACAATGTAAGTATACACTCAATTTATGAACAATATTCAAAATTTGTAAAGTTCTATTAAAAAATATATTATTTATGAAAGTCAAAATGACACTCGTCAGGTCACTAATCAGCACAGAATGATGGCCTACAGGTTGGCAACTGGCCATATGGCAGTGCATAATGCATATAGCATGAAATCCAACCGTGATTTGTAAAAATATATGGCATGAGGACTAAAACTGTAACAAAAACCTTGTCATGCAGACTTTGGCTTAAAACATGAACCTTGTAATAAATTCCCTTAAGACATAAATGTTTGACAACATTTATATTTCTATGGTACACAATTGACTCGCTATTCATGTCATGTTGTTGTTGTGAAAATCATCATGCCAAAAGTTTTGCAATGTTTTCACCAAACATATCCCTTTAAATATTAGCATAGAACCAGAGTATGTACAGAAGATAGAAGCATTCTCTATCTAGCAGTTATTTGTTTCAAAAGATACATTTGTTGCCTTGAATAGGTGATCTTCTCCTCTTTTCTTTCGTTTTTTCTTAAAAACATATATATAGTCTAATGAAAAATTTTAGGGTCTTATATAGTTTTTGCTAGCATATTTATAACCAACAATATAAAATATTTTAGACTACAATAAATTTAGATGACATGAAAAATTATGATTCAAATATAGAAAGAAAGTAAATTATAGAGATTTATTTCGATTATCAATTTAAAAGATAAACGTATTGCAAAATATTTATAGTATTATAATCATAGAAGATACAAATTAAAATTCATAAAAATTGTTCATGCATATATCCAATCAATTCCAATGTTTAACTCTTAAACAACATAAACCATGATTAACTTTCAAGTTTCTAGGGGGAAGCTAGGGGTTCTCAATATTTAATTTCTGTATTTTTTTATGTTTAATTTTCCCTTATGTCCATGAACCCTGGGGCAACATAGATCACAATCTTGGCCATCAACTGTTAAGCCCTAATATTGGCTCATTATCCCTTAATTAGGTCATATTACATTAGTAATGTTATTTTATTTATGTCGGCTTTATTCCATTAGTTGTAATTATACCTCCTACTCTCCTATATATACCAAGGATACATTTTCATTTGGAATCAACTTGTACTTGAACATTTAAGTGGGGTAAAAGGAGGTTGCCCCCTCGAAAAGTCTTATTATCTAAAATTATCTCTTTTTCAAGCCATTGAGTATTTTTTCTGAGGTTTTTCTATGCTATATTGATATTTGGTTCTTAACATATGGTATCAGAGCTCAAGGTCTTGGGGTTTCGCTGCTACATCTGAGACAGCTTGGAATTTTCACTATAACTTTTTTTCTACATTGTTTCAGAATGAACGGCTTGGAGGATATTTAGTCGACGGATCAAGGTACGTTGGGTTCAAAATTCATCTCTTGAGGCCATATACTTTTGGAGACACAGCTTGTACAATATAGGGTTCTGGAATCATCTTGAATTGAGACATTGCGGAATTTTCGCTATAAAAACTTCTTTGTAATGTTTTAGACCCTGAAATATGGCATATACTTAAAGAAATTAGTAAAGTATCTATGGTAAAACGTTTAGCTTCTGGGTCATCTTAAATTTGTATATACACCCTGTGTAAGATAGGGTATCTAACTAGTCCTATTGACTAGTCTCAAGAAGGTCTTCCAGGTAAAAAAATCATAACTTATTCCTAGAGTATCCAAAATGAGAGGGAATGGTTTCATTGGATCGTGGACATTCTGTAGTATTTTGGGTGCGAGGTTCAGAATTTTATATCAATTATTTTGTGTGGGGCACGCTATACAAGTGAGAACTCCTGGAAAGGACAAAAATCAACAAGTTGTGGGGAAGTTACCTTAAATTCCACTTGGCACATCCAATTTTTATCAGACCTATGACATTGCAGAGAAGAAATATCAGAGAAATACATAAAAGAAAGTTTCATACCCAGAAGGGCTGAAACTTGGGAGATACAATAGAAGAAATATTGTCTAGCAGAACCACCTCAAAATC
>JZKD02S1939769.1:436977-453835 GCA_000966675.3 Picea glauca
ATGGCCCTTATAAGGTGTTGCAAAAGATTGGTACTATGGCATACAAATTGGAGCTGCTTGTATCTTCACGAGTACACCCAATTTTCCATGTTTCATGCTTAAAGAAGGTTATAGGTGACAAGATCCCAGTTCAAACTTTATTTCCAGAACTTGACAAGGAAGGAAAAATCATATTGGAGCCTGAAGCCATCACTAACACAAGAATTCGCCAGCTAAGGAATAGTTCCATTTAGAGTATCTCATTAAATGGAGGAAACTACCGGCTGAAGATTCCACTTGGGAAGATGATTCTTTTATACAGAAGCATCCAGAGTTACTCAAGCATTGTGGACAACACTTGTCTTAAGGGGATGGAAATGTTAAGCCCTAATAGTGGCTCATTACCCCTTAATTGGGCCATATTAAATTAGTAATGTTATTTTATTTATGTCGGCTTTATTCCATTAGTTGTAATTATACCTCCTAGTCTCCTATATATACCAAGATGACATTTTCATTTGGAATAATCTTGTACTTCAACATTTAAGTGGGTTAAAAGGAGGTTTCCCCCTTGAAGAGTCTCATTATCTAAAATTATCTCTTTTTCAAGGCGTTGAGTACTTTTTCTAAGGTTTTTCTATGCTATATTGATATTTGGTTCTTAACATCAACAAATTGTCCATGTGTTGTTCAAAATTTCAAGATAACAACTGGCATTGAAACAAATCCTAGTGACTCCAACGATACTATGGATTTATTTTCACTCAATCTTAGAGTGACCTAGCTGCACAATGACACTGATCTATTACCCAAGATCAGACTTTTTTCAATTTTTTTGTAAAGAACGAACTTTTCAATTTTTTTGTTAGAAACCAACTTCTAGCAACCATATTCCACGTGATACATCAGAACAGTTTCAATGGCACACCTGACCATATGCATCTACATCATGTAAATCATATCTGCGTTGTTTAATGTATGCATAAAATTCCAAGGAAGTTGTTCCATGTTCTTTGCAGTAATCACTGATGAGCAATCTACCTCTAGGCTTCAACCATTTGTAAAATTTCTGAAATAAAACTAGCTTATCCTGAAAAAGTTTAAATTAATTCAGCATGTGTGATAAGCACAAGGTAAAAGACATACCAGAGTTTACAAATCTTGATGGTATTTGTGCTGAAACAAATATTATGACGTTTCTAGTAATATAAAATGTATGTATGCTAGATTAATAGTCAAAAACAAAAAATTCTTGGAGTAGATTAATAGGAAATTAAATCTAGATGTATGACAATGATGTGTGAAAATATGGACCTGGATATGAAGTATTGTGTCTCGACTGTAAATCACATTGAATGTACCCTCTAGATATTCATTTTTTGTATAGTTTGAAACCTCAAATTCAACAACACATTATCTATCAATAGCCCTCTCCAAAGCAAATGAAATCATGTTTATAGAAATGTCAATAGTCATAACCTCAACTTCAAAGGTGTCATCCATATAAAATTCACCTCCTCCAATTCCACAACCCACATCAAGGACTTTTTGACTAGCCTTGAGCTCAAGTTTGTCAACAAATTCTTTTGTAGTCTCTACATAGCAACTAAAGTTATGAACCATTTGTTGATACTCGTCACAGACCTAAACATTATTGCAGTTCATTAAAATGAGAACAAACGGACTAGAAAATTGCATTATGTAATATAGATAATGTTGAATGTCTCCATAGAAAATTAATTTCAAAAACTACATCAAGCATATGCTCATACCTATTCCTCTTGTACTGACAAAACCTTCTCCAAATATTCGATCATACTACAATGCCAGTTAAAGTATACTGGACATTGTCCAGGAACCATTGAAAACCCTTGTCATCTACTGAGCTAATATTCTTCCAAAGCCAGCAAATCTGCAAGAATTGTGTTCAATATTCCATTCATTTGTCTAGTCAACATTAATGCTAGCATGTTCAAGTAGGAAAAAAAAATAGACATGCACGAATAAGTACACAAAAAGATTTCCTGTTTTTGATTCTTTTTGTTCCTTACATAAGACCCAACACATTTGCAACTAACAAGGGACAACTCCAAAAGGTTTCCAAAAACATCCTTCACAAGACACTCTTGGAAAACCTGATTCCATGATCTTGTCAAAGAATAATATTATACCCATTTTATGTGAATTTATATAATTGCCAAGTATATATTCCTAAGCTTGTACCACACATAAAAGGAATTTAATGATCAAACATAAAGAGAGGTTGAGAATATACCTTAAGGTAAAAGCTTGGCTATCGATAATGTGTTAGGTTAACTTCACACTTATGATATCCAGATGAAAACATGATTCTCTAAACAAAATGTATCCAACCATTTTCACCCACTATACCATCTTCTTTGCTAGTTCGAATACCTTCAAGATCAATAAAAAAAAAAGAAAATTTGAATATCCAAATCATAACTACAATAAATCAATGGTGTTAATGAAAAAGGTGATTTTTGTAAATATCTAAATGCAAGGCAACACAAAAAAAACACATGAACTAAGATACTTGATGGCTTTAATTATCAAGTAAAATTTTGCGGTGCAATCTAGTGATTACAAGTACAACCAAACACTAACATGAATCTAGTGCCTTCCAAAAAACAAAACAAGACATGGATATTTTGCATCTACTACAATTTACTAGCAAGTTGTCCCGAGGGAAAATCCTAAAAATTCAAAGCGCAAGATCAAACGTTTCATCATTTTAATTCCATAACATAGGTCATGATAATAAGATGTAAGGAAAAAGGGAGGCAGGTGCGGGGGGGGCCTAGAAAATTCCTGGGGAATTGATAATACTACAAAAAATGAGGTGGAAGCACTTGTTTTTTTGCAGGGCCTCATCACTCTCAAGTGTCAAAGCAAAAGGAGCCCATAAGGTCATTTTGATTGGCAATTCCATGATAATTATAAGAGCCATGTATACCCTTGTGTAGTTAAGAACTATATGATGGAAGAGGTTGCTCTTGCATGTGGGATGAATTGGTTAGTCGATGGATTAATACCAGTCTTTCTTGATGAAGAGGGGATTGTTTGCAAGAAGAGGAAGAGGATGGAAGTTTGTCCAGCTCTGTTCTCCATGGTTTTGGATATTTGAGTCTCGGTGAGGACACAAGCCTCTCTAGATCACTTTGTCACCTAAGTAGGAGCTCCGTATGGAATTAAGGCCAACAACACTAGAACTATGGCATTCAAAAATAAAAACGAAATGGCACAGGTGGAACTAAACACCAAAGCTCATTCTGGACTTTCAATCTCTAGTTCACTTTCAATTTTAGAGAATGTTGTCATTTTTTTCTGTGACTAGGCCAATATGTGAGGAAGTACACATGTGGACCTACTCCTAGGTAATACTGGACAAACAATTCAAGTACTTTTTGGATGGATTATATGTAATTGAAGACTCTAGGTTAAGGCTTGTCAAATCTACACTTCATTTTGTAAACCCTCATTGTACACTTTGATCACGCTGATTTTAATATAAACCTCTCTATATGGGGCATTCATCTCCTTTTGTGTAGTTTCCTTTGATAGATACTATATAGACCTTCAAGCCTCCCTTAATAGACTGGGCATTCCCTCCTTGAGCTACTGCTTAATGATGAGGCAACCTGTAGAATCTGCCAACAAACAATTCTACAAAATATGTCCTCTGTTATGGTATATGAGCAATTGGATTTTGTTCAATTTTTGGGTGTTTTATGAGTAGGTTTAGATTCAGCTGTTGGATCATTTCTTTCCTTACACAGATCCTTGATCATAATTCAAAGTATCCTCTACCTGACCCTGATGTTAGAAATATGGGATATTCTTTTTCTCCCTGAACATGTGCTAAATATAGAAGAGAAAGAAAAATATTTATACTATTGCTGGAAATTCTTGTTGTATTTGGAGTGAAACTAGGCTCACAAACAATGATTTTTTATTGGTTTGCATGCTAAATAAGCACAAGGGATAGATACATCATGATCTCATGTGAAAGCCCTTTCAAAATGATTCCATAGAATATGCCTTAGTGTTGATGTGTGAATCCTACCTGTTGTGCTAGTCACATCATATTGTCATAATCGTGTTCTACCAACAAGTTCCTTCTTATATTCGACACCCACAAATATTTTTATTTCTACCTCCCTGTCATGCTAAAGGATACTCTCTAAAGATTGATCTACTTCCAATGCACATGTCTTCATTAGATTTGGAAATACACACTTTCATTGTTGTTAACATTCTGAAGCATTTTTTCTTCATTCACCACAAGCATATGAGTCCTTCCTTGATGGATGATTGAGGTCACATCCAGCTGCAAATTTAGTCAAATTCCATCTTCTTAAAAGGAGTTATTTTCTTCCATATAGGAAACTAATTATTTGATCTGGAATAAATATATATTAAACTCTTTCAAACCCACTAGAATTCTATAAATATCAAGATATTTATATATTGCACAATGCTATAAAGACATATATAGATAATTTATTCATTTATATTTCACAACGCTATAGTGAATAATTATCATTAACAGGAAATATGAGGAAGAAAAATTCTACAAAGACAGTTCTCACTTAAGTTTTCTAAAGCTAAACTGCATTTTTCTCATGTCTAGCAGCCAATAATGGAATGTCACTAGGCCCTTTTTTAATTGCTAGGGATTTTTCATAATTGACAAGTGTAAGCGTTGTGCAATATATAAATAAGCATGGATCCATTTATTCACTACACACATTTTTAGCTATATTATATTTAAAAAGAAACAAACAGATCTAAATTAAAATAACTAGAACTGATGGCTATATAAACTTATATGCTAAAAGGAGCAATCACGCTTGATCTGATGAACTAGACGACAATACAGTTGGAATGGTTGGCCCCATACGTTTCTCTTTATCTATATGGCCCTTTGTTAGTCTTGAGCTTCCCTCAATTGACGAAGAAAGATCTTAAAGTACCTGTCAAAATCATTCAACCTCCATAAATATCTAAAAAATCAATACAAGTAATATTTGTAGTGCATTATTTACTCTAAGATGCATTTTTACAAGAGTGTCAGAACATACCTGAATGATATCCTCTTGGTTTCGAGAATAATTTATTGGAGCCATGCGTCTAATATTTGATCAAACTGCCTCACTTGATTTAAAGTAGCAGCAACAAAGTCAACATTGACTTTTTTGTTTCTCTGTTGGATCGAGGGAGGTATTCCTCTGTGGTTTCAGTACCAAACTCATCACCCTACATTGCATAAGAGTATGTATTTTTTATGTTATTCGCTACAATTACCTAAAAGTTTTAAGGTTATACAAATAATATATTTAGGTACTTACAATTTGTGACTGCAACTTCAAGTAGCTACCCTAGCCTAGCCTGTGTCGGCCACATTTGCAAAGTCTTTCTTTTGTGTCCTTTGACGTGTCAATCAATCTATCATCAAAAGTTTCAAGTATGTTAATATATACCACAGTTTTATTTACATCTAAAAAAATTTGAAGGTATTCAATTGAAATTGTAATTTACCTTCTGGTACCAAAGGGTGTATTTCATTCATTTGTCAATTTATTCTCTTTTGCGTCCCCGATGAGGGCCTTCCACTCCCTCTCTGGAATCATCATAGGATGCTCGTACCTATAATTTTGTTTCAAGTGCCTCCTATATGTTTATCACGTATATTTTAAATATTGGCCAGCTGCGGCAGTGGCCAAGGTCTTATTAAAAGTATCTACACCAAAAAGGATTTCTAGATGATCCATCAATTCTTTTTTGAGGTTTGAATTATGGGAATTCCACCTCTCCCATATGGTGGGCCCAAAAATCAGAAAAGCCTTATTATCCAAGGACCTGTAAAAATCGTTGTTCCCTACATGCAAAATGATTATATGATTATTAATTTAAAAATAATAATTTAGATGATTTATATTTATCTACATAAAGAACATGAAAAAAATAAAATTTTAAAAATTACTTGGGACTTTAACCTTCTTTAATGGAAGCCCTTCCTCGTTGGCCATAAAGGTGCCCTTAAGGGTACATATGCTAGTCATGCATATTGCTTTAGTAAAATCAACCATATAGTTTGTCAAATCATCGGCCTCATCTTCGTCACCACCTCCAGAGCCTACCTATGTGGTCGCTTCCTCGGTGTGCATGTCGTGGCTCCCACCTAATGGTGTTGAAGGTGGAGATCTAAATAGCTGCATCCTGGAAGCTATATGATGGCCTGTGTTGGGGCCTTGTGACATTTGTGCAACACCACTACTACTGATACCATGCATGTCTGTGTCAACAGGATCCAAAAATCTCTATATAAGAAAGAAAACATTTTTTCGTTTAGATAATGTAAAGGTTAAAAATCAATCTTTCATAATTGATCTTATGACATAAAAATAAAACAACTTGAAATTATGGTTATTACATTATATGTCTTAAGCCTTGTCATAACTTCTCTGATCCTTTCTTCAACCTCAGGAGTGTTATCTAGAATATCTAACAAGTGAGCTAGTTCCTTGTTTCCTTTATTGATCTTTTTCCTTATTAAATTTATAGGGTCAAAGGATTCATACAAATCCCTTTCGCCGAGTGAATCATCATCAACATCATGTCTCGCCGACTACATATTCAAGAAAATAAATGATAATTCAGTTATGTAAACAAATAAAATAATTGATTGCCACATAAATAAAATGCACATTAAATGCAATTCGAAAATTATTGTTCATTTACCTATTCTGAGGCCGCTATTGATTTACCATGATCATCCTGCCACATTACAGTAAAATTATAACCGTGATCATTATCATGAGAAATAAATTCAAATGTATGAGAAATTCAAATGTTGATAACAAAAATAGAATATTATAAAAATCATAAAATATGAGAGTCATTTCTTACAGGTTGGGTAAATTAGTATACATACCGCCCCCATAATAGAAACATTTGTATAAATTCGATTCAAATTGTAATCAATCAATATCTCTTCCCCTGCAGCTATTGATTTTATTGCATATGTGAATACACGGTTTCCTTCACGCCCCTCAAATAAGCAATTGGGTCACTTACTTGTGGTCACGGGTCGTGGGTCATGTAATGTTTATAAACCCTGTGATATTCCCCGTTTATTTTGGCCGTTCGTCAATGTAGATAGTTTCTCCTTTATTTTGATCATTGTCTTTTAGTTGTATATAATTTGCTTCCAAGCGATATATTCGCATACTTTTTTTATATTGGACTATTCGTATCCAATCTTTGTAGATTTAACAGGGTCCAACGTACTCCATCAATTCAGTTAATCCATCGAAACATACCTTTATTCCATCCATGGAAAATAACTCCAAACCATGTAATAAGGATGGAGCAATCCAGTATATCCTTTCGCTTACACAAAAATCACTGTTTTTTTCAGGAAGATCCTTGGGTACCCATTGTTTCACTATATGTTTGGACCTGAAGGGCACCTTGATGTCATCTATTCTCTCATTATCATAAGAACATGACCCCCCTTTCACAAGAAAAAATTCCATGCGTTTATGGAATTTTCTTCTGATCTTCTCAGCTCTAGTTGATCTCCTCCTGTTAGACCTACTAGATGTCTCACTTTCTTCTATTCTACCTTAACTTCCCTCACTCAATGAAGATAGATCTAACAAATACATGTTTGATTGTACATCCTATAAAATCATTAATGACAGAAACAGTCATTCAATCAAGATGTAACAATAGTTCATTACTAGTATCCTATTAGTATCACAGTAAGCACATAATGATTACCATAGTGTTACTCTTTCTAGTATCCTATTATGTTGGGAATTTTTTCTCATGTAAATTTACCCTAAGAGTTTTTGGACAATTTAAAGACAACCCAAGTCATGGTATTTCTGAAAAAAATGAACAAGAAAGGTGGAACTTTAACTCAACGAAAACACTACCCTTGTCGGAAATATGAACCTAAGGAGAAGAAACGGTAGAAAGGTAAAGGTAGCCTATACATGTAAAAAGGGAGAGATAAATTGAGAGTAAAGTACATTTTTAACTAACAAATATGAGAGTTGTTATTGATTCGTATCTTCAAAACTCCCAAGTTATCTTCACAACACCTGAGTTCGTTCACAACTCTCGATGCAATCTTACAACTCTTGAGGCATTGGCCAGAATGGCATAGGTAGTTTGGGGATATTCTTCATGCACATGGACCTCTCATGCAATGCCACGTTACAAATATTGGCGTGGAAACTATTAACCCATGCCTCTATTAACCCACAAGACTAGAAACCATGATATTTTATAGACATTCTCCCAAATTCATGTAGAGAGGTAGAAGAAATAAGAATATACTTGCAATCTACAGATTACATATCCACTAGTTCCATTGATTGACAACTTGTTGGTTTATCACCTATATTCAATGAATACAACATGAATAGACTCTTTTCTATGGTCTTCTAATGCAATATTTCGAATAAATTTATATATTTAGATCATAATTAGTTATTTAGAAATTATTCAGGAAGGCCATTTCTAGAAAAGATGTAGACAACCTTCAAGTTGGGGCCAAATCATATATGATTATATAGGAAACAAATTATGTATGGGATCTTTTTGGATTTGGGATGTACTAATATTGGTGTCCATGCATCTTGATTCATAATGCAATATATCATGCATTTTCAAAAATTAAAGTTTAAATTTTTTGTTATCGTAAAAATCTTGGATCCTTGACTTGGATGCCCTTCTGTCCACCATTACTTAATGATTTCATTGATATTTGGATGTGAATACACATATTTTCAAACTTAAAGAGGTCGTTTGTAACCGATTTTGAGTAGTATATAATGATTTCAATAATTCTTCATATTCTAGCCTTTGTTTTTGAGGTTGTTTGGGGTGGTTCTTGCCTCCAATTTCTTTTGTCTATCTTTCCAGCCATGGGAAAATATTGTAGAATGTGAGGTTGCAGAGTAGGTATATTCTACCACATTCTTATCGTGCCTTAAACTCTTTCTCATGAATTTAATATCTACTTTTATGAAATATTGGCAAGAGTGCACCATTGAGACCACTTTGAGATCAAATGCTAACGGAATAACCAAACAACCAACCTAAAAAATCACCAAACAATAGGGGATCAAATTTTGTTTTGTTTTTCTCCAAGCATATAGTTGATATGGTGAAATCGATAACAGATTTAGTGCCTCTAGATTGAGAGAGAGAAGCATAGTTATCCCTATAGTTTAGAGTGTTATGAGACAGGGGAATTTTATGAGCGAAAAGAAGAGGAAAAGTGTGAAGGGATACATCAGGCCTCTCTTTCCAACCATTGAGCATGAAATTATTGAATCCAACAGGATAGCTAGGTAGGGTGAGTTATGTCGATATTCACAAGTGAAAGTAGGAGAATCGAATGCAACCAAAGAGAAACCCAATCTTGCAATAACATAGTGACAAGTGCACAATACACTATATAGAGATAAAAATATCCAAGCACAAATGATCCACAAATGCTCATAAAATAATGAAATTCCAATCACAAAAGAATGTCAAAGATATAGTTGCCTTTAGGCATAAATCAATTAAGAGAGATCAAGAATATCACAAGACAATGATGTACAAATGAGAGTTGTGGTGTATTTATACACAACTCAAGTAGGTTGCTACCCCTATGAGGGGTTGATGAGCCTACATGTACAAGTTTGACTAGGTTGGCCTTAACCAATCCATAGTATTAGAATAAATGATAATAACTAATTAAAGGATGGTCTTATCTGTGATCACAAATACATTAACGATACATATGAGTGTATCATGGACACATCTGAATGTTACACCAATAATTATAACAGATCTTCTTAATTTGAACTGGGGCCATAGAGGGAAATAATTATATCACAAGATTTTTATTCCCTCCTCAATGAATAACAAGGGTATTACCCTCTTGAACTCCACATGGCTCCCTCAAAAATCGATCAGATTCCTCAAAAATATAAATCATGCTCTAGAGTGACTTGAGGGAAATGTCTTGGTATTTTGCAGGAATGTCAACCACCTGAGTAATAATAGTTTGAGGCAGAGTTAGAAAATTCCCTTGATAACTCTTGGGACCAATAAGAAACTTAGTTGCATAAATAATGGTGGAGATATCCCACTTAGGTAAAGAATTTGGGTGAGACAGAGGGAGAGTAACTAGTATATGGGCCTCCCAAGAATTCATCATCATCATCACCATCATGGTCATCACCACTTCGAAAGTGTTTGAGAATAAATATAATATGTCAGTATTCCTATTTCAAATCTAGATAAAGATCCACTAGATCGTGATCAAGATCCACCTAGCTCAAATACAGATCAAATTTTCAAACCAATTGAAGTGGAGTGGATCTATTTGCACATGCTCCCAAAAGACCAGTTCCATCATTAGATGGTGTTACCAAAATTGAGAAAGTGGCAGCATGCTAATTTTTGCCCCAATTTTATATTAATGGCAGGGTTCTTATATTAAAAACCAATGCTTTTCACTTTTATAATTAGCTTGTCCTTATTTGGGGTGGTACTAATTAATTTTTTAGTAATACATACAAATGCTTCAAGGAAATTAGTTAGATGGTAGACCTTTTGCAATTAGTCAGATGGAAGACCCTTTTCTTTAAGGTTGTTATGACAGATGGAAAACCCTTTGCTATGAATTTCATGTCATGCATGATGGCATTTCATTCAGTCACCTTAGGTGTTGGGCCTAATGCCATATTGTCCATGTCTGCATTTTAAAGATTGAAATCCATGAAACTGACAATTGATATTTTACCCAATAGACAAGTATGAAATTTCTGATGCACTTTGATGACTGGCATATTCAATTCTTTGTGCGCTCTATGCTTCAGTCAAGACATCAAATTCAACGTGGACACCATTATTCTCTATTTGGATACCTGGTAGCTACTTTGAGATAGACTGCCGACAGTGTACAAAACCTCAAAAGAAAGTTGAAACTATCTAGATTCTCCAAAATATGGTTCATGATACAAGTTTCTTCACCAAACCCAATAGTAGAAACCACCAAATCCTTATGGCTTCAAGGTGTAAAATGAATCTCATGGAAAGAGATAGTTCTTCTCTTATTGCAAAACTTTCAAGACTGTGAAATACAATTAAATTTATTGTTAGAGTCTTGGAAAAACTTTTGACAATTAAGATGCAAATATTCTATTTTAAAGGAAGGAATTGTGTCTACCCACTTATTTCAAACATCAATAAATCAAGAGTAGTATCTATAAAAATACATGAGAAAACATGAAAAATACATTATAGCAAGATTAGAGAATGGGATTACATCTACCAGTGGGAAAGACAAACTCCTATTGACCTATAGGTTGTGGGAAATGGAGATATTTTTTCATACATAGACTGGAATGAATATCTGAAGAATGGGTCAAAAATTTCAACCTACATGGTTGCTCAAGGAGATTTAATCAAACCATGGTAGATTAATAAATGAAATGGTGCTTTTTATGGGCCCAATATAGAAACCATTGTTTGGATGCTTTGAAAAGGAGACTTTAGTGTTCAAAAATTCATCTTGATTTTTAACTTTCTATTCAATTTTATTTATATTACTCTATTGAATATGAAGAAAGAAGCGAAATTCATGTCATGATACACTAGATCACATTTGGTTATGTAAAACACTTGATTGCAATACTCCATGAGCATGATGCGGGAAAATGGATTTTTTGGCTCAGTCCTAGGAAGATTTAAATATTCAAATATTCAAACAGAGGTTTGGAAGGAACAACTAGCACAATACAACTATATCTTAGTTATTTATGAAGAGGAAGCACACAATGGACATAATTGAAAATCAAAGAGAAGGAAAATGAGTTTAAACCAAATTTGATAGAGCTTGATGGATTTGTTGCTATACCTTTAAGCTATGTTGGATGAGGTGATATAACATCAAGGAGATGTGTTAATATGGTCTTCTCAATCAGATATGATACTGGGGATATTTGTAATACATGTCAAAATCCCATTCATTGTGGATGCATTGCTCCTATCTATTATTGACACATCTTAATTTTTGTAGGTGTTAAATGAATTAATTATTTCAAGGAGTGAATGTAATCCCAAGATGTTTGAAAATAATGTGGATGGTGTCAATGCACTTTACTCATAAAATAATATAGTCTCACCCTGGGTTACTCCAACAGAAAAAGAAGGATTTATAATGAGATTGGATTCTCCCCTAGAAAATTATTATTGTTTAATATGTCGTAACAATTTTGAATTTCCTTGTAAGGAAAATTATGCTTATTAGTTTCATGGAGATTGTATACTTCTTGTCTGGAATCACAATTTTTTTGTACACTGCAAGTGCCCAATTTGTCAGTGACCAATAAATATCTTAATACCATATTATGGTGACATGATGAGCCTTAGATGGATTATGTGGATTATGTTATTTAGTTGGACGCTTTCTTTTAGCTATGGAAGAGGAGAAGAGAATAAATTTAACAAATACCCATCATGATTACATTAAGCATTACTCTGGAAAATCAAAGAAAAGGAGGAAACAACCTTTGGTAAGAAAAATGAGGAGCTTATTGACAATGGTAAAGGGACAAAAGAGAGAATAAACAAATATAGAGAATTATTTTCAACAACTTGCCATTCTCTTCATGAGATCTCTCTCATGGCCGGTTTCCTCTATGAGCTCTCTCTCCTGGTGCCCTCCACGAGCTCTCTCTAACCCTGCATCTTGTGAGATCTATCTCAGTTTCCTCCACGAGCTCTCTCTAACTTCACAGCTTGTGATATCTCTCCCTGTTCCCTCCGCGAACTCTCTCTAACGGAGATCTCGAGATCTCAGCTAGCTATGCTTGTGAATGGGCACAAGTTCGTGAATGGGCGCGAGCATAATTTTTTTTTCATGAATGGGCGCGAGTCTCCTTGTTTATCATCAAACTATGACCAAATCCCTCAATTACTTGTACCAAAATCATTTGGCATTGAACTTCCCAATCCCTGTGTGCCACCTATGTTGACACTTGATAAAACCATACCTCTAAGTGTTTATCTAAAAATATTCTACTTCTACTTCCTCTATTCTTCTAGGTTGACCCCAATGTATTCTACTTCCTCTATTCTGCTCAAAATATTCCACTCCTTTTTTCTATTCACCTATGGAACAACAAATCAATACAATAGGAATGGAAAAACTTATTTTCCTTGAAAATCAATGTTTAACATATCCTAATGAAAATATAAGGTTGGAGTTAGGTTTTATCATACCCTAATTCTTGATTAGGGTTAGGGTTTTAAACCCTCTAGAATATCCTAATGAATATTTTTGAATGTTCACATGTGGCTATATCCATATGTGTGACTAATGAGAGTCGATGTGGCATCTTCTTGGTACTATGATAGTTGAAGCATGGGGAAACTTACAAGAGGCATAACTTATCCTAATACATTCAAATGCACATATGAAAGAGGAAAATAATACAAAGGGATTGGGCAGTTGAGGTAAATGGTTCAAAACCTACTAGAGGATGGGTGGGGTGAAATATAAATTAGTTATCCACTTTTGGATAAGTGGACCTAAATGAATGAACCTACAATCAATAGATTCTTTGAAGTGATAGTTTTTAGATTCATTGGGCTCATCTTTGATGAAAATATGTGTTAATTACGTTAGTGGTTTGCACATGACCTTTGGAAGGATTGGATTTGAATAAAACAAACATGTAGTACTTCAATAGAGGAATAATGATTTAGCATGTTATAGGGATTTTTCATTAAAACTTGTCAAATTTTGACATCTTGCAAGATCCAACATATATGATTTGGATATTATACCATTGTCTTTTGTAGGTAAGATCTTCATGAGGGTATCCATGATCCTTCAACACCGGTGAAATAGAACATGTTTCTGATGCATTATGTTGTGTGCATTCTCTCATGCTTCCCCTCTCCTACTCTTTGACTTAATGATTGATGAATTGTTCACATTCAAATGTCTTGTAACTGTTGGATTTTTATCGGATATGGTAGATACATTTTTTTCCTCTCTCAACTATTCAAAATTAGAAACTATTTTTAACCCTGACTATATCTTGGATTTTGCAAGCATTCTCAACTCGAGACTCACAATTTTTCTCTCACTTCTCCTTTTATAGTTCCGCACCATTTTAGTAATATTCTTTGGTTTGATCATCATTTTCAAAATCCATCTCTTTAGAGATGTAACGTTGACCACCCAGTTCTATATTTTGAATACTTTGCATAGTAATTTCTTGAAAGAAGCAGTGAAAACCAACTTAGCAATAATACTTCACTATATCAACCATATAGTGTTGAGTCCTTATGATTTGTGAAAAAACAAACATACATTTAGGGTTGAATATTATTGAGCCTAATTAAGTGTTGTATTCTCATTCTCACTAGAAATCCACATCACACTTCATGTACTTTTGCAAAGTATTGTAAAATATTATGACATTGTATTTGATTGTAAAATATTGTAAATGTATCCTTATTTTGTTGGTTATGGACCTAGATAGTGTGATTTAAAGTTATGATAGTTGATTGTATTTAATATTTATACATGGATGTGTTGTTGGTTCAATTTGATACCTAAGTCCGCATCAATGTCTAACAAGGGATCTATTGTACTAGTCTAGGCATTGACATTTCAATCCCCATAGAGGGGGAGGTCTCACCAGAAGAATTTTATTGAGACATAAAGGATTGTGTATGGGATAAAAAAATATGACTAACACAACCATTTTATATCTTTATATCTACACTAAATAGTAATTATCATTGCATACCTCTTAACATGAAATTGCAGCTTCCTTCTACCCATTCAACTATTGAACATTACCATATAGATCACGATTCATATAAATCTAAGTACACAACATCTATGCAATCACAATGTTGTCATTTAACACAATAGATAAAAAATAGAAGTAAATGACATCGCCACAATACAATATAGAGGCAACCAAACATTTAAAGGATGGCCTCATTCTATTAACTTCGAGCACAATCCAGTACATACTTACATGGCATTGATTCATTCACAAATATGCAACAATAATATAGGTCCAAAACATGACCCAATATCTCACATCCACTACCCACATAATATCTAGCTGATACTCAACATCCAAATAAGTCGAGGCATTTAGATTTATATAGTCATGCATGAAGGTAGGAGGAATCAATTAAACTCACAAACCCTTAGTTTAATTTTAGTTCTTCATCTATGAAACTAGTTGATATATTTTCTAGATTTTTCCAAGTGCCTTGGGTCTTCCACAACTTTACTCTTCTATCACTCAAAGGTATGCCCAATATCCTATTTTCTTTCTTCCACTATCTCTAATACTCTTTATTATTTCTAGTGACCTTCATTCCAGGTGACAAAAATCGTACCTCTCTATTTTCTATGTTGGTACCACCTTGTCCTCAATTCATTACTTCATGTCCGCAATGACATTCCTTCATCATTTCATTTTAATAATTTCTATCTTGAGCTATCTGAATGATCATTTCATCAATTCATCCTAGTACTTTCTATCTTGAGCCTTGGGCATATACTAAATTCCTAGAGCCAAAACTAGTATGACTAACTTTGATGTTTGCAACTGCAACCATTGTCTTCACAAACGTGGAAAGAGAGATGACTACTTGGAAAACGTGGCAAGAGAGATGACTATGTGGAAAACATGGAAAGAGAGAAGACAACGTGGCAAGAGAGACATCAACATGGAAAGAGATACGTCAACATGGCAATAGTGATGTTATCGAGCAATATGGAAAAAAAAATCCTCTATTTTTCGACAATATGGCCAATTTTGTCCATAAATTCGTTGTAAGAGAGAGTAGGTTAGTTGTTCCACTCCATATTGTAATTGTCAAAGAACCATTTGAATAGTGGGGTTTAGACATCATGGGTGATATCAACCCTCATTCATCCAGACGAGACAAGTACATTCTCACAACCACTAATTATTTCACAATATGGACAAAATCCATACCGTTAACTAAGGTAAAAAATGAAGTGGTGATTTTTTTTTGGAACAACACATCATTACCAGGTTTGGAGTACCTACTACCATTATTTTTGACAATGCTACTTATTTGTCTTTTTTGAAATTGATGAATTTTTATTTAGAAAAGGAATTATTCTAAAACATGTAGATAACTATTATCCCCAAGGAAATGGCCTAGACGAATCCATCGATAAGAACCTGATTTGTTTCCTGAAGTGACATGTTGTAGCTCAAAGAAGATGGCATAATTCTCTTCCCAATTCTTTTTGGGAAGACAAGGTCACTGTGAAAGCATCAATATGAACCTCTCCATACTTTGTCATTTATGGGAGGGAAGCCATATTTTCCACAAACATCTTCCTTCCTTCCATCCAACTTACACAACAATCACACGGGAGGGAATGTCCCACCATCTAGAAAATAATAAACACCTTGGTTAAATTAGAAGAATACAAAGCCAAAGCCAAAGGAAAATTTGATGCTCAGCAATAAACCATAAAGTGATTGTTTGATCAAAAATCTATTGGGAAAAAATACTTTTAGATTGGTGATTTGGTTCTAGAATGGGATAATACACATGAGGATAAAGGAAAAAACTCTAAATTTCAACAACTGTGGTTGGGACCTTTCATGATTAAGAAAAATATTGGTGTGGTCACATATATATTTCAAAACATTGAAGGGGATGTGGATATCCTCCCTATTAATGGAAAATTTCTCAAACACTACTTCATATACCATTTCAAGGAAGCTTTCTTGTACAAAAATAATTGAATTCAATCCTCCCTTCT
>JZKD02S1939769.1:453932-472417 GCA_000966675.3 Picea glauca
TCTCTCTAAATACATTTTCTTACTCATATTTCATAGATAATTTGGTTTCTTGAACCTTAATATTGATCATGATTGTGGAAAACTAGCACCCGGAAGCTCAAAAATTTGCATTTCACTTCTAGACATGAATTTGCTTTGTTCCCAAAAGTTATTCTTTTGGATGGTTGAAGGTTAGATTCAATATAGGAACATGATTTAGTGATGGATGATATTTTCCATTCTCATTATCTACAAAATAATATAATGGTCCCACCCATGAGTAGGCTCTATGCTTCATGTGAAATTAATGAGCTAGAGCCAACATTTGAGAAGAATCTATAGTTCTCAAGGGAGATTGTGCAGGAAGGTATCTCATCTATAATTAGGCCGAAATATCTGACTTTCACAAGTTTCATCCCTCATTCCTTTAAATGAATATTGGAATCCCCCAATCCACCTCTCTCTAGAAATCAAGAGATAAAAATTATTATAAAGGTAAAGGATTGGGAAAAGGAATTCTAACTCATGTGGTACATGCAAGTATCTCAATCAGGGATATGGTAATATAGATTTATGAGTGGAATGAAATGAAACACAGATCAATAACATTAACCCAAAGATACAATGAAACTTGACTTCTATTCAATAAAGAAATATGTTGAAATTGTAAAATGCAAAATGAAAGCAATCTTGCTCGAACGATAATAGCTAATCTCTGAGAAGAGATGTGGTGTGTACAGAAATTTATTTGAGAACATTACAATGAAGCATCCAAGAATTTTAATCATCAAGAAGTAATCAGAAAACATTAGACATCCAAAAACCTAAACCTAGGAGATGAAGCTCCAAAAGTCATGTGGGCCACAATGGGGTAAGTTAGTACATTAACTTACCGTGGTCATAAATTTTGCAAGTGATCTCCATTTTAGGCACACGATAGCTCATTGGAAAGGTGTATTCGAGGAATACACATGTGTTCATAAAATTTTGACTCCATCTATAGTGTTATTATGGCGATTCCAAAAAATGTTGTTTAGGACTCGAAAAGCTAGAAAAAAACTACTAAGATGAAAATTATATGTGAGCTAGTTGGAATAGGTGGGTGGCCATTGATATCCACCTGGATCAATCCTCCCCCCTTATGAATAAATGGTATCCATTACATTTAGTTCCCCCATCATATGAGGATATTTATGCTAAATTTCTCCTCAGGTGATCCACTTGTCTTAGTGTCGGAGCTACCCCACTTTGACAACATGATAAAGTTGAAGCTTCTGTTGGCAAGTTCCCTTAAACTGTGTGTCCAGGATATGATCAATGGATTATTGTTCCATGCAGTCATGGTTGAGCTCTATCATCATCAAGTGTTATGTTATCTCTGAGGTGTCCAATAATGGTGGAAAGTATGCATGAAGGAGGTCCACATTAAACACTGGGTGCAAGCCAAGGATGAGGGGAATGTTGAGCTCAAAATCATTGTCACCCACATCCTTGGTGATGGTGTAAGGTCCATAGTGGAGTGGACAAAGATTCATATGGGCTCTTGTAAGGAATTATTTTTACAAGTGCAACCAAACTTTATCTCCTACCTGAAACTTGTGGGGCACCCAGTGTTGATCATGGTGCTTCTTGTACTTGGCATTGGAATTCTGCAAAATATCCTGAACCTATTGGTGAATGTGTTGGATTCATTCAATGAACCAGGTGTATTTTTCAGCTTTGGTTTGAGCATGGTACGATTCTTCCTGTGTGAATGCAAGGGGTAGCACAACATCCATGGGACCCAATGGTTGAAATCCCAACCCCACCTAAAAGGGGTTGTGGCCAGTTGAGATATGTATGGATATGTTGTAACTGTGTTGAACATAGGGAAGACTCTCATCCCATGTGCACATATGCTTGGAATTGTACATGTGTAAGATATTCACGATCATCCTATAGACAACCTCATTTTGGCCATCCGTTTGGGGGTAGAAGGAAGTGGATTTGGTGAGTTTGGTTTCCATCGGTGACCAATATAGGCTCAACCAGAATGTGTTGAGGAACAAACTATCTCGATATGAGATGATGGTTTTTTGTATCCAAAAATGTAGCCACACTGTAACACACCTGACCCCTAAATCCTCATTTAAAGGCTGGGCCATCATTTTTCATTTTCCTTAACTATCTTGAATCCTGGATCCTAGATTTATATCATGTCCTTCTCATCCATCACTACCCAATCAATGCCTTCATGCTCAAGATTGAGCTCTGGGCTAGACTAAATTCTTCCTTTATAATATAAGCGGTAGAGGGATTAGACGCTTTAGCGCTTTAGAACTTCGACACTTCAGAGTTTTATGCCTCTTTTCTATCTTCGAATGAGACCACCTGAAATCCTGAAATTTCAAAGTCCCGTAAAATTTCCACGTGACTCTGACTTCTAGGTATTTTGTTCCCTTTACAATACTACTCCAAAATCCTCCGAAGCCCTGAAGTCCTGGACTCCTGAAGTTCTGGTCACTCTACCAATCACTTTGGCGAAGTGGCTCGTACCAAGGATTAACACGTGTAAGGGTTAGGGGATGACATGTGTCATGTTTCCATGGGTCTATAAGGTATGTGATACACACAAATCTGAGTGACACATGACACATCCATATTAGGTCCACGTCACCTTGGGTGACATCACTACTTCACGTCACTCCAAACTGACAATTCTTTATGCCTTTCGATCTCGCGACCAAGGGTAGTCCATGTACCCCTTGGATCAATAGTCCTCGCTACTTCATGACTTTGTCCTTTGGGTATTTTATCATTACAACACCCTTATTCTCTTCAAGTGGTCAACGTTGGGACGACTTCAACATAGATCCAATGGTCTGAGGGTGCCCGTGTAACTTCATAGATATATGGCTCGTAACCTCCACTCAAAAGGTATTATGGTTCCCAGTAATGGCACACTCCTAAAGGGGCATATTTCATCCCAAAACACTTCGGGAATAATACATGGCACCTTCCTCAGGCCACTGTCACCCCCTTCCCATGCCATGAGATCTCCACACTTGGAAACGTCATCACTCGACATGTGGGCTGCCATGTGCTCTTCACCATGGTACACACATCCCCACAATCGAATCATCAAGAGGGGTCTCGACAGATCCTTAGATCCATGGTCCACATTACTTCGCAGCTTCGGCCTTCGGGGGTTTTGACGCTACAATGTCCTTGTTCTCCCAAAGCAATCAACACCAGGTTTACCTCATCGTAAATACGATGGCTAGGATAGGACCCAAAGGATCCCTAGATCTATGGTCCTAGTTACTTCATGAATTCGGCCTTCAAGAGTTTTGACACTACAACATACTTGTTCTCCTGAAGAGGTCAACTCCAGGATGACCTCATCGTAAATCTGAAGGCTAGGAGAGAACCTGAAGGATCCCCAAATCAATGGTCCTAATCACTTTACAAATTTGTCCTTCGGGAGTTTTTGACGTTACAACATCCATGTTCTCCCAAATCAGTCAACGATGGGATGACTTTGTCATAGATCCAACAACTAGGAGAGAACCTAAAGGATCCCCAAGTCAACGGTTCTGATAACTTTACGGCTCTGGATTTTGGGGATTTTGGCTTCATTGCCACTCCATTTTCCTGAAGCGAGACTTCTCCGAATTACCCTGTGCAGGTCCCTTCTCCTAAATGATCGGATGGTAGGCATGGATCCTAACGATCTCCTCCAAATATACGACACTCCTTCTCTTTGTAACTTCGACGTTCAGGGAGTTTGATGCTATAGCATCTCCATTCTCCTGAAGTGGAACTTCGTCGAAGTACCATACATGAAACCGTCCACTAGACGATCGTACAGTCGATAAGGGGCCCTGATAGACTCCTCTGATCAATGAATCACAACCTTTTGCGACTCCGAAATTCAGGTATTTTTGATAGTTATGAATTTTGACATCCTCTTGAAGCTCTGAAACTATCAAGAGCTAGCTCCTTTTGGACTTAGCACAAGGTTCCTAGGCCCTATTCATATGGAACCTCCAAAGATTCTCGTGGTTACACACTTGACTCTTGGTCGAGAATTTTTCAAGGTCATGGGCATGAGCCCTTGGTCACACAGGTGAAAGCTCTGAAGGAGGCACCCTCCTTCCACAAAGTTTGAACTTGGTATTCCCGCGAAGGAGAAATTTGAGGGATCAATAGGGCTTAAGCATTCCAGTTAACCCCATATCAAAATATTCGGTCAGCTAGACCACTAGAGTCACAAACATAGAACATCCAAATAGTATACCACCAATCAAACACAATATTTTACAGAAGGACGATAAACACCATTATCATCCATTTCACGCAAGGCACAATTTGTCACATTTACAGATAATCAAATCATGCATTTCAATTTTAGGATACCGGGCATAAAAATACTTACCTATTACAGTCAATCACCAATCGAATGGATGTGGGTGTTTTCCTCTCCACCCAACCATAGGCTCAAATGAATTCATTTATAGCACTCTAGCCACCCCTATGTCAAGCCATGATATCACTAGGGAACTCTCACAGTTTCTCAGGGATTCTTTCTCTATCTCAGCTTCTACTCTAGTTCTGTTCTCTGCAAACTCTCAGAGATATATTTCTCTATCATGGCCTTGGCGAGGTTTATCAGATGTTCACTTAGCATCAATCTCGTGACCTTCTATTCATCATTCATTGGAGAGTTATGTGCATTCTCCTTTCTATATATCTATGTTTTTCCTTGTCTCTATTTTCTATATATATTTTCCCATGATGGTTCTCCACCTATCTTGTTCCTTCTGTCGGAAGGGAACTCAGGTCAAAATTGTCTGCTACACCCTACGACACTTCGGGCTTGCATTCTTCAGTCAGACCATGCTTCCATTCAAAGAAGTGCTTGATTATTCAACCACCAGTCCTTCCATCATTAATCGATTCCTCCCCTTGGGATTCAGATTAGGCTTATTATCTCAGCAAAGGTAATTTGTTCTGTTTGAAGTAATGAACCCTCTCTATAGTTTCCTCACTCTTTCCTCTAGTGATATCATGGCCAATACTTTGAGGCTTCACCCCCATAGTGATTCATTGGAAGTTTAAACCATAATACATTTACATTGTTCCCATGCCATAGCATGGTAATTATAATTAACCATTAATTACATGTTGGGGGAAAAAAGTGTGTTACAATCCCATCTCCCTTAAAAAGGAACATTGTTCTCATTGTTCTTTCTCAGCAACACCTATCATGCCTTTTTCATCCAGTTGATTCAAAAGTCTTGACCCTCTTTCTTAGTCAGGTATTTTTCAGAATCTTGGCCTTCTTCACCTGCCTTCAATTTGTTTTTGACAAAAAGCACATTAATCATAGTCTCATGCAAAAACAATTTATTGTTTTATAAAATTCTAGAAAATTTTCACAACTTAGAACAATACTCATTTGTGCAGTTCGTGGATTTGTATCTACATGGTTGTCTTGTTATCCAAGTTCATTTTTTTCCTGGACATACCCATTGTGTGCATAATCCCAATCAATAGTTTACAAGAGCTATGAAAGTCTCATATTCCTTGTGGTCACTCACCTTCCAGGCCCAAGCTCAGGCATCCCCTTCTCTGCTATACAGTTCTTCGAGTGATCCATCTTTCCTTGCTAAGGTTTTCTCTCACAGGAAGAATTCCAGAGACTTCATCGAGCCTTATAGTCGATCCATCCCTCATACTTTCTCTGTCGAGGCATCCCTTCAGCTTGTGTTACCTCAACACAAGATATTCCATGCAATCATGGCTTACCATGGGGTTCTCATGGCTCAAAAGTAGCCACTTTTCATGTTTTTCAGCTTGACAACCTTCATCTGTCCTTTCTGGAAAAATATTTTCTTCTCACCTATATCACAGGTATACATAAATTCACAAGATATCATCATAAATTCTAAATTTCAGAATTTCATCGCAAATCTGTCACCCATAAATTTTCCAATTTCCTCATTTATTTTCAGATATGTTCCGCATGGAACCAGATCCACCAATTATGGGACTTTCCTTCCCATAGAAATTTAGCTCAGTAGACAATATTGGTCTTCCTTATGGGCTTACAACACTTACATATCCAATGTAACAACCCTAAGTAAATAATCAATTGTCATGAATTAAATATTTGTTTAATGTATATTAGTTTAATTAATTAATCAATTAATAATCATGATTAAATATTTGTTTAAGGAATATGGGTTTAATAAATTAATAATTTTCATTATTGAGACTTAGTGTATYGGTAGATGACCCATAAATGAAAARGGGATAAGGTGGTTGACACTTAATGGAGGGATAAGGTGGGTGAGACTTAATGAAGGGAGAAGGCGGTGAATAAGGAAGGGGGGGAAAGTAGGATAAGAGGAGGGGGGGAAAACTCGGGAGGGGACTTTTGGTTTTGTGGAGAATTATTTTTCATATTAGAGGACTGTATTACTGGTTTGGCTGGGGGGAAACTTGTTGGAGGATTGTATTGTTGGTTTTTCTTGAGAAGCTTGTTTGAGGTCTATCACAGGGGGCACATGTTGCTAGGAGTTTCGGGCTCGGGGGTCAGGAAACCGCAAGGATTCTTGGAGTTGGGGAGATGAAGAGGCTTTGTTCCTAGCTAGTTGGGAGGAAATGATTCATTTTTCAGGCAGTTTCGAACAGTTTTCAAGCAGTTAGCAACAACAAGAAAGAAAGGGACAAATTCCTTCTTCAAGAGGTATTTTACTAGTATTAATTTTGTTCTGAATTAAAGTTAGGTTATGTATCTATGTATTGAAAATGTGTAGTATGTTAAATGTACAATATGTTGTGTAAATTTGTTTTGTGACTATTTTGGGCTGTATAATTTGAGAATTGATATTTAACTGATTAATTTACTAAGAACTTCAATATAAAATAGATAGATTTGTTGTAATGCAAACAAAATTAAAAATTAGATGTCATGTTCAAGAAAAGAAAACTAATTTAGATTTCAAATTTATCATTTAACTTTGAAGCCCTAATGAAGGACTTTACACATGGTATCAGGGAAATGGTTTAAAAACTTGGACCAGGGCCTACCCACCTATCCTCTTGTAAGAAGGAAAGTTTAGGATTGGAACTATTCTAACACTAACCCATAAATTTAAACAACCCCTAGATTGTTATATTGAAACCCTTTACCCTGAAACCCCAAACAATCCCTAAATAATTTGAATATGAAAATATATATAAGTGTAAATATAAATCTGGCCTGAGGGCCAAGCTCTAGCTCCACCTAACCTGCAAGCCAAGCACACTATTTGTTTTTTACATAGATATAAATATAAATAAAAACAAATATATACATACTGAATTTTTTTAACACAGATATAGACATAAATATAAAATAAGATATATATTATATATATCTACTATTATGCACCAAAAAAAAAAAAAAAAGCTTTAACTAAGACTCCAAATCCAACTACCTATTACTGTTCAAACTTCTCTACCATTGAATTTGCAATCTGCATCAAAATCCCAATGCCAAAGTTGTTTTTTTTTAAATATTTTCTTGATTTGGATATAACCTGGAAAGTGCATTGTCTTCATCTAATGTAGTTGCATACAATTTTGGTTAATTGCTAACAAGTGAAATTTGAAAACCTAAAATCCCACTAATACCAGGCCTTACTGCACGGTTATTCTTTATTGGAAATATGAAAATAATTTTGCTACAATAAGACAAACTGGACTGATGTTCAGCCAATGAACTTATTCAAAAATATGAACCTAACCTACCTTAACCTAACAACAAATCATAAACTGATAAATGAAGTCAAATTTCTAGCACACACTACAAAAGCGCCCACCGTAGGGCTCGAAGCCATGACCAGAATGTTGAGAGCCTTGTGCTCTACCCACTTAGCTACACGAACCTTACAGCGCAAGTGCCAATCCCAACACTACTCACAAATTCTAAAACCACCCATGTTCTACTCTGGAATTTTTAGGCAGGACTTCTATATCATCCAACGAGGAGGTCGAAGTGGGGAAGCCATTTTCCCTCCGCTTTCACTTTCCTTGAGAATTCCAACAAACAAAAAATAAGAAAAATATTTGTTGGCCCGAAGACCAATCTCCACTTCACAAGACAAGAGAATCGTCCATACACAACACACGAGTCGGCACATGCATTGTAACACACAAGCCAAAGCTAGCTCTCAAGAAACAAGCCACGAAGAGATTAGGACTGCGGGTCAATCTCCAAATTCGATACCAACACAGATGGAAATCACCTGCACCAATGCACAACATAAGCTAGTATCCCAGCTAGCACCACAATATCAAATCAAATACCATCACCAAAGCCAAGCGCCAATATAGAAAGGGAGCATAGTGTGCACAAAGCATCCACAGGTGCACTATGCACCAACACTGAGCATCATACCAAAACCAACACTGGGAGAGTCGCCTCCATGACCTTCCCAAGCACAATGACCTCACAACTGTCTGATAACCAACATTCGAATGGTACAACTGTCATACCAAACCATAAGGGAGAGCCCATGAAGGAGGTAAATTTTTTTTTTTGTGAAGTAATAGAATCGAAACATCGAACCTTTCCACCAAGCATAGAGTCTTAACAAAGGAGGTCGAGTGCCATTACCATTACGGTGGTGGAGATGGGTTTTGAACCCATGACCAACAACCAAGGCAACACCTTGAAGATTGGTCCAATACAAACATGCCCCACATATTGCTCATGGGTCTCGATACCATGACTGTTGGAGGAGCTATAGCTTGGGAAAAGGTTTAAACGACAACGTAGGAAGCCAACAGATGATTTACCAAAGCCAAACATCAAACCCTTCCACTCCAGATGCCTCTGCAGCCATGAGCCATCGAGCCACGAGCCTCATTTCCGTCTGCATCTACAACCTTCGTTTCGTATGATGTTGTGCTGAAGCGATGGAAATGGCAGCCACCACCACCAGCAACCAAGCCACGAACCATCAAAGGCCCAACAAGGAGAAGCCATGAGAGAAATACCATGGGTGGAGTGACATGAACAGGGAAAACTCTCGTGTGCTGGAGTTAGAAAACGCAGGAGTAAGTTCGGGATTAGGGTTTATTAGGGTTTGTATAGTCATTTGTTTTTTACTATTATTCTATTTTGTCTTAATCAGGAGGGAAAAGAGGGAGGGGGCACATGGTCCTCATGCGATATCCCATGATTTCCAAGGATAATCGTTGTTTTTTTTTTATTTTTTTATTTTTATTTTTTTTTTATTTTACTTACAAGATTATTAGATTATTAAATTCGTTTAGTTCAATTTTATATATATTTAGATATATATATAAGTATAATATATATATACAAAAATATATATTATATATAAAAATAACAATAAAATATAATATATAAATATAAAAATATATATATATTATAAGAGTCATAATTAATTATGGAGGATTAATAGTTATAGTTAATGGAGGATTAATTAATTAATTAATTAATGTCAATTATTTGATTAAGGAGAATTAAACTATGTAAATTAATTTTAGGAATTAAATAACTTGATGAATGACGATACTCAGGGTATTATAATTCATAAGGGAGATTAATATGAGGTGCATATTGTTACAAGGGTCGGGTTGATGCTTGTTTATATACATAAGTTAGAGGAATTAGCGAGTATGGTGTGATGCTAGCGTAGCTACCAATCGAGGGAGTCAGTAGTTATATTAGGCAAAGACATCGATCTTAGAGGATTTTGACCCTGACCTAGCCACTTCTCCTAAAGAGAGTAATGTTTGTTTACAGACAAGTAAAAGAAAAACTTACGCCTAACCCTTTGTTTTCATGTTTAAGTTGCGCAAATGTGAATTGCCTTAGACTCTCCTTGAAAAACCTTTGGTTGATGAAGATTCAATTATACAGGATGGTTAGGACTCAAGGAAATCAAGGCAGAAGGGCATCATCATAGGGATCACCAATGTCGCCACCACCATCACTTGAATTAGCTCTCATTCTGTGCTCTTTGGAGGCCATAAATGAGACTTTAAAGGGGCGTCAGCCAGTAAGGATCGAAGTGGAGGCCCACCATTTGGAACGGGTAATCCTGAAGCGTCGAGTGATTCAGGGGGAGGGCCTCCACTTGAGGACATCACTAGAGAACTGCAGAATATCAAACTCCCAGAGTTTGCCAAGGGTCGTGCCAGTGAACGTGCAGAAGCATGGTTGGAAGGGATGACACGATGTTTCTCGTTAAGAGACTATGCTTCCACATCAAAGGAGAAAATAACTATATTTCAGTTAAGGGACAGTGCCTTGAACTGGTGGGGCAACCTAGAGAGGCAATTGCACCTTACCCCAAACACCATCTCTTGGGAACTTTTTCAGGAATGTTTCCGAAGGAAATATCTACCAGTTTACTATGAGGAACAACATGTGGGAGAATTTCATGTCCTAGTACAGGGAAACATGACCGTGGAAGAGTACAAGATCAGGTTCATGGAATTGGTAAAATATGTTTCGTACATGGATAATGATCAATGACAGGAAGAACACTTTGTCTATGGGTTAAACCCTAAGATAAGGGCCATGGTACAGATGTGGAAACCATCTTCGGTAGCGGAAGTAGTAGAAAATGCACTTTATGCTGAGGAACACATGAACTTAAATGGAGGTATGCGGTCAACCTTTCCGCATCATCCTGGATTTGTGGGGAAGGCCCCTAGGACATTCTCCAAGAGAGGGAGCTCTAGGCCACCTCCATATGGTAATAGAGTTGCACCAAGGACAATCGCCACAGGTATTTCAATGGTAGTGAGTCAACATCTTGTTCATCACCAATGACGCAGGCAAGTCCACGACCATCTCAAAGAGTATCTAGTAGAGGTAGGGGTTCCAAGGGAAGGAAATCATTTCAGAGACCATCACAGAGGAGTGCACAGGTTCCATCTCATGTTACATGTTTGGGGTGTGGAGGACCCCATTACTAGCATGACTGCCCAGAGTTGCAAGCAGGATTTGTGCATAGAGAAGGAAAGGCCCTGATGGGAAGAGAAAGTGGCAACCACTAGATTTATGCAGCAGTTAATAATCGCCAAGAAGAACATCAATCCACAGTGGTAGAATAATCAGGTATGCTAAATCATATCAATGTTAAAATTTTATTTGATTATGTTGCTACAGATAGTTTCATTTCACCATCTGCATTAGAAAAGAGTGGGTTGGAAGCCTACAAGCATGATGACTTTAAACAAGTTGAGATGGCTTCGGGGGAAAAACAAGCGACATGACCAAGCGTTGATAATTGTCTAGTAGACCTGGGAGTGTGTACTACCAGGTTGAAGGTATACGTCACTACTCTTGGGACGTATGACCTAATCATTAGAATGGATTGGTTAGAAGCCCATCGAGCTATGGTAGATTGTTTCGCAAAAAGGGTGCTTTGTGTTGACGATGAAGGAAGGCTAGTAGAGATCCAGGGTGTATGGAGAAAGGTGTCTCTACACTTTATCTCAACTATGAAGGTTAAGCAGTGCATGAGGCAAGGGTGTCGACTTTATGTCGTGGAAGAACTGAATGAAAGGAAAGGACCCTCCTTGGATTAGTACCTTGTATTGTCAGAATTTAAGGATGTTTTTCTGAACGAGTTGGCAGGGTTACCTCCTGAGAGGGAGCTTGATTTTACTATTGAGCTAAAACCTGGTGCAGAACCAATTTCAAATACTCCTTATAGGATGATAGCGCCAGAACTTTGTGAGTTGTAGATGCAGTTGAAAGAGCTACTAGACTTAGGACTAATAAAACCCAGTGTCTCACCTTGGGGTGCACCAGTAATTTTTGTAAAGACAAAGGATGGTTCCTTATGACTGTGTATATATTATAGAGACTTGAACAGTGCTACTGTGAAAAATAGGTACCCAATAGCATGAATATATGATCTCTTCGATCAGATGAAAGGAGTAGTGGTATTATCAAAAATTGATTTGTGATCAGGGTATCACCAGTTAAGGATTAAGGAAGACGATATTCCTAAAATTGCCTTTCGAACTCGTTTTGGGAATTACGAGTTCGTTGTAGTACCTTTCGGATTGACCAACATGCCAACAGTATTCATGAGCCTCATCAATGGTGTATTCCAAAAGTACTTAGACCACTTTGTACAAGTCTTTTTAGATGATAGCCTCATCTATTCCAAGAACGAAAGAGAGCATGAGGAACACTTGTGAGTGGTGTTGTCTTTCCTTAGAGAGAACAAATTGTATGGGAAGTTTTCTAAGTGTTCCTTCTTCCAGAAAGGCATATCATTTCTAGTGAAGGAATATCATTTCTGGTGAAGGAATTTCTGTGGACCCAGAAAAGGTAAAGGCCATTATGGAATGGCTAGTGTAAAAAAATGCTCATGAGGTAAGAAGCTTCATGGGGCTAGCAGGTTATTATCGAATATTTTTGGAAGGGTTCTCTAAACTAGAGAAACCCATCACCACTTTGCAGCGCAAGGGGGTCAGGTATGAATGGACAGAAGAATGTGATAGTGAATTCATCAAAATTAAGAGGTTACTATATAGTGCGCCAATTCTAAGAGTGCCAGATATGGAAAAGGACTTCACAGTCTGCACATATGCCTCAAAGCAAGGGTTGGGGGTCGTGCTAATGCAAGATGGAGGAGTGATAGCTTATGCGTCAAGGAAGTTGAAGAAATAAGAGAATCTTTACACTAGTCATGATTTAGAGTTGGCAACTGTAATGCTAGCTATGAAACTTTGGAGGAACTATCTAGTAGGGTGAAACTTTGAGCTCAAAATTGACCATCAAAGTTTAAAACATCTCTTCACTCAAAGGGATCTTAATGCCAGGAAGAGGCGATGGAGTGAGTTTATGAGTGCGTACGATTTTGGTATTTCATACATCAAGGGAAAGGAAAATGTGGTCACAGATGCCTTGAGTAAGAGACCATGTGTCTTCTCCTTGGTTCCCTTAAAAGTCAATCTAAGGGAACGTGTGTTGACGCAACTCCTTGGAGATAGTTGGTATTTAAAGGCTACTTCAAACATCCAGAGTGGGAAGCAATTAGATCCAAAGTATAATGGATATATCTTGGAAGCAGATGGGCTATTAAGATATCGAGGAAGGATGTACATCCCCGAAGATGGGGATATTTCAAGAATCATACTGAACAAAGACCATAGAGCACTTTATTGTGCGCATCCGGGTGTGAAGAAAATGTACGCAGACATGAGGAAGCTCTTCTTCTGGGTAGGCATGAAGAGTGATGTAGTCCATTTCATTTCCAAATGCCTAGAGTGTCAACAAGTGAAATTCGACTACCATCACTCGACAGGTCTCCTACAACCACATGATGTTCCTATATCCAAGTGGGAAGTCATTTCTATGGATTTTTTTGTTGGGTTTCCACTCGCATCTCAATGACACAATGACATTCTTGTGATAGTTGATAAGTTAACCAAGAGTTCTCATTTTATTCCAATTAGTGACACTTATGATGTCACTGATGTGGCACGCATGTTTGTAAGTGAGGTCATCCGTTTGCATGGGATACCCAAGAAGATCATTTCAGATAGGGACTCCAGATTCACTTCTAGGTTTTGGACAAGTTTGCAGTCAGTATTGGGGACTTAGTTGAAATTAAGCATAGTTTATCATCCTAAAACAGATGGGAAAACTGAGAGACTAAATCAGGTTATGGAAGACATGATTAGGATGTATGTTATGAATAATCAAACCCATTGGGAGAAGTACCTACCTTTGGTAGAGTTCGCCTACAATAACAATTTTCATAGCTCCATCAGAATGCCACCCTATGAAGCTCTGTATGGAAGGCCATGCAGAACACCGTCGAGTTGGGAGAGGTTAGAATACTGAGTGACATTTGGGCCATAATTGATTCAAGAGATGGAGGAATAGGTGATTCAGATTAGGCAGAGACTAAAGGAAGCACATGATAGACAAAAAAATTATGTGGATGCACACAGAATTGACCGAAGTTATAAAGTGGGAGACCAGGTTTTCATTCGTATCAGACCCAATAAGAGTACCATTCGTTTAGGGAAGGGGACAAAGTTGTCACCTTGATTTATAGGACCGTTCAAAATCCAAGATAAAATTGGACCCATTGCCTATTGTCTTGTACTGCCACCCCACATGCATAAAACTCATAATGTTTTTCATGTATCTGTTCTACGCCATTATGTTGTTGATGAATCACATAAAATAAATTGGAAGGAATTGCAGGTATCAGATGCAGGAACCCTCATGGTAGAACCATTACGCATATTGGACCATAGATTCCGACAACTCAGGAACCATCTGGTAGACCAAGTTAAGGTCCAGTGGGCCAACTATACTCCGAGATCTGCTACTTGGGAGGATGTTGAGACATTACGATGAGATTATCCCTCACTTTTTTTGACCACCTCGAGAATATGTTTCTTGAAGGTTGGGTGTATGTAACACCACCTTTTGACTTAGACAACTAAGATTATCTGAGGCCTAATCACCTTTATCTTCTATTCACCGTGAAACTATTAATGGTACACTTGAACTTTTAAGACGTATGAACCTTTATAAATGTTTAAATGTTATTTGAATGATGATGAATATGATGCGATCTACTATGTGTATGTAAATTCTATAAATGTTTATATGTCACTTGAAGGATGATGGATATGATGCAATCTACTATGTGAATGTGAATCCTATGAAGGTTTAAACGTTATTTGAATGATGATGGATATGATGCAATCTATTATGTAAATGAAAATTCTATAAACGGGTAATGTTAATTGAATTATGGGGATATTATGAGATCTATTTCTAACTTGAAAACTATGATGTTAAAGTTGTTGGTACATGGATACCGAATTGAGATTATGGTTGTATGCAATTACATGATGATAATGCATAGATATGTATGAGTTTGTGTTATAGACTAATATGTAGGTCATTGGGCTATGAAATAGACAAGGGATAATGATAATGGAAGTGGATGTCATGACCATTGATCGAGAAACAATATGGTATGAATCTTTGTAGGTGAAATTATATTGGTTTGAATGCATTTCTATGATATGTGGACCAGTGTAGGATTTTAGGTGGTGAGACTGTCTAAAACTAAATAAACGATGACAAAATTCCTAGCAACACGGTGCCACTGTATATTCCATTGTAGGGTTAGGACCCTAGTCCTATTAGGAGGGGTGGAGGAATTTCCCATCGTGTATCCTCTAAAACTTGGAGTCATGGGAGGATGATGTTAGCTCACGCTCCCCTAGACATGTAATGATGACTGTCAGTTGTCTGCTGGGGAAGCTTGGTCAAGATAGTGACACTTCCACTTACGAGTTCTATTTGGAGCTAGGTCAATATAGTTGACGCTCCAAGATAGTCCAGCAGAGGAAGGATAGGAATGGAAGATGGAAGTAGGTTAGGGAGGAAGGATGAATAGAAATAGTTGAGAGTATATGGAGATTTTCCTTATGGTGGAATTTATTGTTTTTCCTTTTGAAAAGAAAATGTGTATACATGTATATTCATAATTACTTAACTAACCTACAATTGTCTAAATAACATTGCTAAGTTACATTATTGTAATTAGAGGATTTCACAAACATTTGATTGGTTTATTATCTTTTATAAAATGAATAGCCTTGTTGATTGGATTGGATGCATACATAAATTACTATAGGGGTGATAGTTATTGTTATTAGTACATGCACGAGACTTGTATGTACTAGCTACACATGCATTTCTTGTACATGTACACTAGTATGTATGATTTTTATTGGCTTACTTACTGATAATGTTGTTTATTGGATATGAATGTGTGAACCATGTGTCTTTTCCCTTGTATCATAAAATACTTTAACTTTGGGACGAAGTTTCCTAAAGGGTGGGTGTATGTAACAACCCTAGGTAAATAATCAATTGTCATAAATTAAATATTTGTTTAAGGTATATTAGTTTAATTAATTAATCAATTAATAATCATGATTAAATATTTGTTTAAGGAATATGGGTTTAATAAATTAATAATTTTCATTATTGATACTTAGTGTATCGGTAGATGACCCATAAATGAAAAAGGGATAAGGTGGTTGACACTTAATGGAGGGATAAGGTGGGTGAGACTTAATGAAGGGAGAAGGTGGTGAATAAGGAAGCGGGGAAAAGTAGGATAAGAGGAGGGGGAAAACACTCGGGAGGGGAATTTTGGTTTTGGGGAGCATTGTTTTTCATATTAGAGGATTGTATTACTGGTTTGGTTGGGGGGAATCTTGTTGGAGGATTGTATTGTTGGTTTTTATTGAGAATCATGTTTGAGGTCTATCACAGGGGGCACCTGTTGTTGGGCGTTTTGGGCTCAGGGGCCAGGAAACCGCATGGATTCTTGGAGCTGGGGAGCCGGAGAGGCTCTATTCCTAGCTGTCTGGGAGGAAAAGATTCAGTTTTCAGGTAGTTTCGAACAGTTTTCAGACAGTATTCAAGAAGTTAGCAACAACAGGAAAGAAAGGGACAAACTCCTTCTTCAAGAGGTATTTTACCAGTATTAATTTTGTTCTGAATTAAAGTTATGTTATGTATCTATGTATTGAAAATTTGTAGTATGCTAAATGTATAATATGTTGTGTAAATCTGTTTTGTGACTATTTTTGGGATGTATAATTTGAGAATTGATATTTAACTAATTAATTTACTAAGAACTTCAATATAAATTAGATAGATTTGTTGTAATGCAAACATAATTAGAAATTAGATGTTATGTTCAAGAAAAGAAAACTAATTTAGATTACAAATTTACCATTTAACTTTGAAGCCCTAATGAAGGACTTTACATCCAAGACCATTTGCTTCCCGCAATTTCAACATTCCTTAGCCAAACATATCGTTAGTTCTCATGCACATTATATTTTCACTGCACATTTATAACATCATCACAAACAATTCTTTAATTGTGCATGATAACAATCAAATCAGTTTTATCTATATAAACATGGAAGAAAACATCATCCCTTACCCATGTATCAATTCATCCTACCAAACTTTTCAAAATGTAATTCAAATATCGATTGACTTTAATGAATGTGCCAACATTCGTGGCCACATTCATACTCAATGAACCCTTGCATCAATTTCAGATTATCACTTTTCAGGTAGGCACTCTCTCCAAGGTGTGTTGGAATTCAACCAACTTATTACCATATGGATTCTTTGTCCATATTTATTATTTTAGAAGAAACATATTTTATTCTCTTAATCAGTCACAGCCTTAAATCGTCACTCATGAAAATCAAGGTTTCATATGAATTCCTTTAAGTACTCCTTGATTGGTCAATGCATTCATGATATATCATTTCATGAATTCTTCCAAGGATTACAAACAATCCTTACTACAAGAGGTTCACACCTCCATCATTCAGGTTGTCCTTCCTAAATCATACCCTACTTGGGTATCCATGGCATATAACTACCTTTCAAAAGTTCATGCATAACATTAAGACAATAAAATATTTCAAAAGGGGTTCTTACCAAATCCCTTCATATCTTGTGTCACATAGGCATGAACATTTTTATACCGGTTCTTGGATGCTAGCACCCTTTTTTTTATTTTTTTTACCTCATCAACAGTGCTTTATGGGGACTTTTACATCCATGTCAACAATATTTCAACAACAACCTTCTCATGGTCATTCTCTGCTTGAGGTTGCCCATCATTGGCAATTGTCTTCCTTAACAACTCCAATTCCTTTCTATACATAACATGCATCATCATAGTCACAATTACATTAGTTGTAATATTAAATGTATCATAACATTCAAATCCATAAAACATATTCAAAATGTCCTAGCATATCTTTATGCACTTCATCCCATTATCCTCAAATGTTTTCATAAGTGCAACACCAACAATTCTCGACTACTTCTATAGTCCTACAACCATCTCGTTATGGTGTCAAAACATTTACTTTCATCAGCGTACCATCTTTCTCATCCCAGAGAAAAACATAATACTCAGCAATAAAAGCATTGAGGGCTCTCCCCTTCTTCCAATTATTTCTACACTGCCTGGGACTTTTCAACCCAGTTGAGTTATCTCTAAGGCCTCGCTACCTTTTCTTAATCATGTCTTCAACCAAGCCTATTCACTCAAACATACTCATTTATTCATTTAATCATACTCAAGGGGTTTATTTTCCTCTTACCAGTTGTACTGGTTTTCCACAACTACTCTTTTAATCCTATGGCTCTGTTACACAATTCAGGGTTCTTAGGGTGAGAAAAGTGTTCCTCCTTTTTCGCCCCCTTTACTTATGAAATCTACTTTTTATTATGATCTTTCTTCTATTTTCTTGAGAAACCTCGGTTAGGCTCATCCTAACTCACAGGATACATCAGCATGCTTTAATAGAAAATATTTTTGTCCATAATGAATCATGAACCTGTGCATCCTGCAAGTTACCATTCGGTTATCAAAATGGTCAAGATTCATTATTAG
>JZKD02S1939769.1:473145-507242 GCA_000966675.3 Picea glauca
TATATATATATGCATGTATATATACAATCTTGTAGCTTGGTTCTTAATTCTCAACAGTCAATAAGGTTGTGAATGTGTTCTCCTGACAAAGTCTTCACACAGTTCCTCCATAGGCAACTCCTTCAGCATGCAACTTCCTTATTGCATATCCATCATTATCTGTGATTGCCTCAACCTTGATTTAGCTTTAATTGTTTACCAAATATTCCACAAGGAATATAAACATGCATATTTGTCATGCATCCAAATTATGTATCCACACATATTCTGGTTTTGTTAACTTACATCCATGATGTACTTAACCATATGCATAATCAAAAGCCTATGTGTAGCTTCCATGGGTATATTTCATAGCCTACATACATATCTACCTTAAAATTAGTCAACTCATGATTGATGAAAATCATTCTCATGTGATCCTCAAGGCATAATCATTTTTCTCTTATCCTAACAATAGACCATCCTTGCTCATTTACTCTTTCATTTATTTATACTAGTCCTTCCCGAGGGAATGGAATACATCCACCTCAATTTGTCACTCAAACAAAAATTATATGAATCTTCAAAGCAAAGTCATTCATGCAACCATGGTATTCATTCAATTTTGGAAAGTGCATTTCTTGCCTTATATTTCACTCATCAAGGCAACCGTATTGTGCCTTTAATTTACATTTATTCTTACACCATAAATGTGCATTACTTGCACATTTAGTATCACTCACACCTAGTTGGTATTAATATTAGGGTTCATATCAAGAAGCTTTATGGTGCATTAGATCCATGCACTCAAGCATAAGCACACACAGTCCAAACATTCATCATGCAAGCTCATTGCTTGCACCTTTTTCCATGTCATCCACACACATGGACATGTCGAACTTCTAGATCCTTCTCCCAAGGATCATCCAAACATTCTTACAATAAATCTTATGGGGATACTCATCATTGATTTTCTCTCTCTCTCTGGGATCTTGTGGTTATATTATTCTCGTAAGTATGTATACACATATTTGTGTATATGCAGGTGCATCTCTTGCACCTCTTTATTCACCTTGGTAATTTAGTTTTATCGTTAGTGTTCTTTAGTTAAAGATTATGGTCACTTACATGACTAATATTCACAGTCATAAATCATACTGATGTTTCCCTCTCTTCATGATAATAACCAACAAAGGTTATTTTTCTCTCTTTTGTACGATACCAACTAGCAAGAAAACACTCTTGCCTTAATTTCCATAGAACATTACCCAACTTATAAATACAATATGTGAAATTAAAAACATGACCAAGGTAACATGACAACCAATTTGGCTTCCAAATGGTCTTGATCAGTAGATCTCTCAATCAAGGAGATCCTTTTTACTTGCTTACTGGGTTACCCCAACAACCATTTTTACTTAGGGTGTTAACTCCTCGGCTATCATTAGGTCATTATTGACCCATATAGGCCAGCTACAGGTCTTACAATACCACTGTCCATAGGTTTCACTGATTTTATTTTCATGTTACATTCATGCAACCTTCATCGTATGCACTACAACACGTTCCCATATGGAATTTTCATGCCTAGACAAGTACTTATGCCACTACGCATTGTGAACAACAATGAGCTCATGATCTAGCTCACTTACCCATCTACTTTTTCCTCTTTGTGGGAATTAGCAACAGTCCCAAAAGACTCCTCTTTATCTTTCTTAAATGGATCATCCTTGTTTTAGGTTTTGACCATTATATAATCATCCATCATTAGTTCCTTAGGCTCCAATTGCCCATGCTTAGAGGCAGCGTTGCAAATGCTAGGTTATCCATCCTTCGGGATTAAGCTTCCCTTGACATAAACCTTCCACTCTCATTTATTCACATTCAAGTCTTAGCATTAATGTTGATCAACATAGCCCTAGTCCTGTAAGAGTAGTTATCACTTTGATAAAGGGATAAAGAAATTGTTCTGCTGAAATTCAATAAGAATTCCCAAATCCCAAGTTCAATCTGCAGACCTTCTCCTCAAGGATTCAATGCAGATAATAATGTCTTTTTTTTTTTTTTATAGGACTCGTGCATGGGCCCAAGCAAGATAAGTGTTGTTTCCATGCTTTGATACCAATTTGTAACACACCTGACCCCTAGATACTCTTTTAAAGGGTGGGGCATCATTTTTAATTTTCCTTAACTATCTCGAATCCTAGATCTTGTATTTCTATCACGTCCTTGTCATCCATCACTACCCAATCATTGCCTTCATGATCAAAACCAAGCTCTGGGTTGGACTTAATTCTTCCTTTATAATATTAGTGGTAGAGGGATTCGATGCTTTAGCGCTTCAACGCTTCAGCACTTCGGCACTTCGGCACTTCGATGTTTTATGCCTCTTCTCTATATTCACATGAGACCACCCAAAATCCTGAACTTACGAAGTCCCGTAAACTTTCCACGTGACTCCGACCTTTGGGTATTTTGGTCCCTTTACAATACTACTCCCAAATCCTCCAGAGCCCTGAAGTTCCGGACTCCCAGAGTTCCAGTCACTCTACCAATCACTTTGGCTAAGCGGTTCGTACCAGGGATTGACACGTGTAAATGTCAGGGGATGAAATGTGTCACATTGGCATGGGTATATAAGATATGTGGTATGCACAAATCATAGCAACACGCGACACGTCCATCTTGGGTCCACGTCACCCTGGGTGACGCCACTGCTTCACGTCACTCTAGATTGACCGTCCTTTATGCCTTTCGATCTCGTGGACAAGGGTATTCCACACACCCCTTGGATCAACGGTCCTCACTACTTCATGACTAGGCATGTTGTGAATCTTGAAAATATGATCCATGAAAATCTAATCCACTGTGGATGTTGTGAATGCATGTTGAAGAGAAAAAAAATGAGGATATTTTGAAAGACGATAAATTACCACCATGATGACTAACTTATTTCCTGATTTAGGTAATCCCACAATCAAATCCAGAGAAATGTCCCTCCAAATAGTTGGTGGAATCAAAAGTGGTTGTAGTGTTCCCAAAGATTTAATAGTTTCTCCCTTATTGCGTTGACACACATCACATTCTGCCACAAAGGTGCAGACATCCTGTTTCATACCATCCCAAAAAAAAGAGTGTTTAACTAATTCACAATTTTTGGTAAACCCAGAATACCCCATTGTGGGTGAAGCATGAAGCTCAGAGAGCACTGTGGATTTAAGTTGTGAATGGTTACTTAAATACAGACAACCTTCATAGCTGATCTCTTCATTGTGCCAAGAGTACACTAGAGAAACCGAAGAATTGTCTTGCAATTGTTGGATCAGTCAAGAAGTTTTCTAGTGAAGGCCAAAGGCCTTCCCTCTTATATGAGTACTGCTCCAATTCCTTTCCTGAAGGCATCACATTCCATGAAAAAAGTCTTTGTGAAGTCAAGGAGGTCCAGAACAGAATTTGTGCACATGTCCTCTTTCAATGCTTGGAAGGATTGATCATCTTTTGGAGTCCAAGTGAAAGCATTCTTTTTAAGGAGAGCAATAAGAGGCATTTCAATTTTTCCATAATTCTTAACAAACTTGTGATAATATCCTATTAAACCCAGAAAACCACATAAGCTCTTGAGAGTTTTGGGGCGCAACAAATCCTGCATAGCTTCAATTTTATTAGGATCCACCCATACACCATCCTTGCCGAAAATATGACCCAAGTACTCCACTTTCAAAGCTCCAATGGGACATTTAGATTTCTTGAGAAAAATTTGGTGCTGAGAGAGTAGACTGAGAAATTAATTCACATGGGTAAGGTGTTATGTCCAAGTTTTACTATAGATGAGCATATCATCGAAAAAAACTAGGACAAAATGACATAGAAATGGACGAAAAACATGGTTCATGAGACTTTGGAAAGTGGAGGGATAATTACAAAGAACAAAGGGCATGAACAAGAACTCATAGTGATCCTCATGAGTTCAAAAAACAATCTTAGGAATGTCTTCATATTTCATACGTATCTGGTGGTAGCCAAAATGAAGATCAAGTTTAATAAAGTATTGAGCACCACTTAATTCATCCAGGAGATCATCAATGAAAAGAATAGGAAATTTATCTTTGATGGTGAGTTTGTTGAGGGCATGAAATTTTGGACACATGCAGAAAGTACCTTCTTTATTGAGTACCATGACCACAGGAGAAGAATAGGGGATAGTTCTATGGCGGATAACACCTGCGACTAGAAATTCTCGAACAATTTTCTCAATTTCATTATTTTGGGAAAAGGGATGATGATAAGGGAGAACATTGGGAGGATGATTTCCTGAGATGAGAGGAATGGAATGATCATGAACACCACGAGAAGGAGGAAGTCACTGGGGGGTGGAAAAAATAGATTGGTGTTTGGAGATGATATATTGGAGGTTAGGATACATTGAAGGTGTCTCAATTTCTTGAATAGAATGGAGTTGGGAAATAATGTGATAATGACCTTTTTTGAGGATCTTTTCCATTTGATGGGAGATGATGATTTCAGGGGAACGTTTTGTGATTCCTTGGAAATTATATTGTTGTCCCTCATGTTGGAATTGCATGGTTAATTCCTTAAAATCCATGAGGATGGGACCAAAAGTGTGTAACCATTTCAAACCAAGCACAATATCACAACCACCCATGTCAATAGAAAACATATGAGATTTCAAGTTGTACTTCCCAATTTGGAGATGCACATTTTCAAAATGCCCCCCACATTTCATGGAACCTCCATTATCAGTAATGATTTGAAATTTGTTGACTGCATGGATATAGCAATGGATTTCTTGGGAAATGTGATGATGAATAAAATTATGAGTGCTTCCACTTTTATTTAAGATGAGTGCTTCCACTTTCAGTTAAGATGATTAAATTTCTATTGTTAATGTATCCAATGAGCTTGAGGGTTTGGGAAGTAGAGAATCTAATGAGAGAATTCAATGAAATAACATGTTCTACTTCTGGGGGTCATAGGGTGGATTAATATCAGTTGGATCGGGTAATTATTCCATGGGGGGGTCTCGACCTCTTCTTTAGAAACATCCTCAGAGATGGACATAAACAAGTTGTGTTACTTACACTTGTGCCCCAAAACATATTTGTCATCATAATAATAACAAAGTCCCTTGAGTTGGTGTTCTGGCATTTCGGCCCAAGATAATTTCTGGATATTGAGGGGAGTGGGAGGAGGGGCAAGGTTGGTAGGTCAAGTGCGAGGAATAAAGGAAGGTTTGCGGGTCTAAGCATAGACAATTTGTTGGGATTACTTAGCACATTGAGTAGATTCCAACCAAGTTTGAGGGAGATCCATGAGGACCTAGGCTTGAATTTCATCTTTGAGGCCACTAATAAAACATTCCCAGAAGAATGCATCAAAAATGTCATCTGTTATAAAAGCCAAGTGTTCAAAGGTAGATATAAAATCTTCCATTGTGCTAGATTGTTTCAACTAGATCAAACAATCAATATAGTGGGTGTCATTGTCAAAACATTCATATAACTCTGCCACAAACTGTGTCAAAGAAACATACCCCTAGCATGTATTTCTATGTCATTTCTACCATTTCCAACATTCCATATCCAAATAGAGGACACCATAACGAAGTTTGGCTAGATCACTAGTAATTACATGCAAGGATAAATAATGTTCCATTTGAGTGACCCAACCTATGGGATCTGAACCATCAAATTTTTTCACCTCAACTTTGGGAAGATGGGGGTCATGAGGAAGGGAGTTGGAATGAAAATCCATATTATGGTAAGATTTCTCACCTTCATAGTGGGAAGATTATTCAAGAGAGGGAGATCCATGGGACTATTTCAACCACTAGGTGAGGGAGCATAATTCACCCTTAACATCGACCAAGTCACCTGTAACTTTGGCCTTGAATGTTTCCAAGCAAGTATTGGTGGAAACAAGTTCATAGGTCAATATTTGTATGTGTTCCTTGTTCTATTTGAATTCATATTGTATGTGAAGGAATTATTAGTTGTGATTGTTGGCCATGGGTGAATGAGGGGTAAGTAAGAGGGGAAGCGGGTCCATGGAAAAAGAGTAAATATATATATATGAGTGTGTTCAGTGTAAAAAGAAGAATGAAATGAGATAGGTGTCAAGGGTGTCGGGAAGGTGTCGTATCCACGGGAACAAAAGGGGTTGAAAATGATAGGTATCACTATGATCAGGGCGAAGAGAACAATCCAATGGGATAGGTATCAAATAATGGGGCGGGAAGGACCAAAAAAATTGTTTTTTTACTCCCGCGGAGTTATACTCCGATCTGAATAATACTGTAGTGGCGGAATTCCCAAATTCTTAATAAGGAAAAAACAATGTCGAAAGGCCCCAATGTTGAACAAAAGAAATCTTGTTGGTTCCATTTTTGTTTTGTTTGTGTCTGAGGGTTAGGGTTTTTTAGGGTTTCTACAGATAAGGGTTTTCCCTGTGTTATAGCTCTCTGATATATGTGTGGGGTCGAACAATAGTACTCGGACCAATATCTTAGGGAACCAAATAAGGAGGATAGGTTGTACCCTTAGACGTACTACCCAATTACCCAAGTACTAGAGAGTATCTTCCTGAGTGTTGTTATCGGTGGTACTATAGTAGTCAGGCGGTCGATTGGTTTATCTATGGAGGGCTTCAGGATATCTAGGCTAATCCATATATAGGCACTGTCTAATGCACTACCACTCGAAGGGGTACGAAAAGGGGTTACAAGGGTGTGTAACAATATGTGCTTAAGTACCACTTGTAGATCATGTAGGTATGTTTCACCGACCACGGATTTATGCATTGAACGATAGATATTTGTAGCTTAAATATGTCAGAATACGTCTCTACCCCAAACAAATTTGTTCCCACTATTGTTTCCAAGGAAAGTGCTATGATACCACTTATTAGGTACCAACTCTATTATAATAGCATAAGCAGAAATATAGCAATGAATAACAATGGATCAACAAGAGAAAATAGAAATGATGCTAAGAATAACAACAAAACAACAAAATAGATGGATCCACAACACCAAGGTAATACATTTATTGATAGGGAATAATTTTCACTTTCCTCTTCGAGGGGGAAACCTCTAGAAGAGAAGATCTCTATTACAATAATTCTCCAGGCAAGCCCCTCTCATACCTTGTACTCTTATTTATACTAATTCTATCTTCTAAAGAACATTCTAGAGGAATATCTTTCTAGAAGTGGAAGCTTATATTAGGTTTTCTTACATTGACTTGTTCATATTTATTAAATAGGCCTTATTAACTAGTATTAGCATTTATTACATGGAAAATATATTATTCTACCTACATGAGAGGTTAGGGGGTTAGGTCCCTAACAAGAATATAGAGGTAGTCAACTAGAATTTTGTGCATATTTTGAGGGGTTACAATAAGAAGCATATGAATATTGGGGCTGAAAATTTGATCTACATAAAACACTATTATAATAGAGAAGTCCACACTTCTACAAGTAAATCACCTTTTGAAACTTTATTTGGATATTTTCCACCTTCACCCTTGGATGTTTTATATTGATAGGAAGGAGAAGTGAGGGAGGACCTCACAAGAGATGCATTCAGGGAAGAAATTTTTTTTTAGAAGATTAGGAAAATCCATTTTCAAGTATAAGAGATGGTGAATAAGTTACAGAAAAAATACAAGGCCATACATGATCAACATAGAACCGAGAATTCATTCAAAGTGGGACACAGAGTTTGACTACAGTTGAACAAGGAAATACTACAAGGTCCTGGTAAGAATATCACGAATTTGTGGTATGTACCTTTAAAGATATTGAATAAGGTGGGAGATAACACCTACAAACTCAATCTACCCCCATATATGTGAATTTACTCAATAGTGAATGTGGAGAATCTCAAACTCTACGAGCTTTCCATGTTGGATCGAAAGGAGGAGTAAGTCCTACCTTCTGTTAGTGCTGCCATTTTTCTTTCTATTTAGAGTTGGTTTTGAGTCATGTTATGACCCATGCATACAAACATGTGAAGTCAAGTATGTATCACTGTGAGGTTGAAGTCAGCAAATGGTCGATTGGCCCTTGGAAATGGGAAGGGGTGTCAGATTTAGGAATTGTATATGTGGTATGGATATGTCTTTTCTAGAGAGTCGAATCCCATTAAGAGGCAAGTCTCTACGTGCCCAGATTGAGTCAAGTGGTTAATAGAGGTCGCATCAACAAGTACAAAATTTATTATCAATTCATCATGAAGGCCGAGGGAATGAAAAATCGCGGCGTTCGTATTGTGCATGCATAGAAAGCCTTATGACTTGCATCCTACACGTGAGGATTTTCCATGGACAACCTGCAACTTGACTTGGAAAATCTTGTCACCATAAATTATCTTCCCTTCAACATGATTTTATCTCTTAGTTGATTCACTATAAATCTCATATGCTTAGCATGCCCTCCATCCATAGAACCAGGCCTCAACTCTATTCGCAGTTTCCCCTTTCCAATCTAGTTTGTCCAGAACCTCACCCCCTGTGCGTTTGTTCGATACATTGTGCATAGAGTATACCTTGTTCATGCCATGGCAGCTTTTAAGATCATAGGAAATGGCATGTGGAGTGGCAAAACTGTAAGGTCCAAGCCCCAAAGGTACGGGGATTCATTCTCACCTGCAGAAACCATTTCCAAAAACGTGGAAGGAACCATTCTTTCACCTACAGAAAAGACCAGATCAAGTTGTGGAACAGTTGAAGCATAGAAATTTGTACAGGAAGGGGAGATGGTAAGATCCCCCTCCTCCCAACAACAACTTCCTCATAGGAGGGGTAGGTCGAGTAAAAACAAGGATATCATGAAAGCTCGAATCAAAGAAGAATTGTGCACTGGATTGATAGTTGAATAACTGCTTAGACGCGCCATCTGGCTAGAACCTGCTGAAAAATCAAGCCGTGAAGATGGGAACAGAGAAAGGAGAGAAGATGTCATGGGAGAAAATGAGGAAGCTCCATCTTAACAGTTGAAGCAAGCAAAGCTGGCTATTGCTGAGCTCTATCAGGAAAACATGGAAATAAGGCGACAGCTAGTGACAAATACCGCAGAAACGTCAGCTACACAGAGTCATGGAGGGAACGTGGGATGTTTGAAAAGGTATCTCAAAGAGGCGCAGCACATTATTGTACAACTTCGAGAAGCGCAAAGGTTAGCAGAAGAAAGGAACATGGAGCATCCCAGATAATGCGAAGTGGCCGAAAAGGAAATCCGCGTGTCTCTTGCTAGTGCACAGAAAAAAGAAAGTTTAGCAGGCGTCATTTTTTTCATGCAAGTTTTGAGTGATACGTGTTCTCTAAAGTATCCTACCATTTTAATAACGGTTGCGAGAATCGAACAACTTTTTACTGTGCACAGATCTCCAGCGAATGAACGCATAATAGAGAGAAAATTCATTATTACAGACAACAAGCTCTTGACAGACAACTGCTCGCTAGCGATCCTGATTAAAGCAATACAGTGACACATATTTCCCCACATCAGAACCTAACTGATGATCGAACCTCATGGAGAACCTGAAGATAGTCGTTAGTCCTGAATTTCATATCTCAGACCATTCATATATCTAGCAACCTTCTCATCATCGCTCTCTCGATGACCTGCTCTGATGTTCAGTCGATAGAATTCTTCGGTATACTCCTTCACTGTCATCATCTTCTGTCTCAGGTTCTGCATTTTCCTGAACAGTGTGATTTGATAATCCCTTGGGATGAACTTTGCCTTCATATTTGAAATCATTCGATCCCAGCTTTTAATCTTTTTCTTTCATTTGCAGCGTCTTAATTGCTTAAAGCTCGTCCCACCATAATGTTGCGTGTCCCTTCAATTTTGTGACATCATGCCTAACCTTCTTATCTTCTTCGATATCCTCAAAATCGAAGTTGGTGTCAAGAGATCCAATCCAATCTAGAAGATATTCTACATCCAGATTCCCTTCATAAGTTGGAATGTCCATCTTTGTTTTGGAACTCATCTGGGTGATAGCCTTAATTAACCGCTCATTGGCTGCATCTTCGGCTGCAAATTCTCCTTGTTGTTCAACTTCCACTTCACCTTCGGAGTCGCTCAGATCTCTAGCACTGGCTGTGCTTCTTTGCGTTGCCTCCATATCTTCTAGTCTCTCTCAGAGATCACGTATCTTCCTTTCCATTTCTGGATTCTGTGCTTGTCTCCCTCTTCCTCTTTGGTTTCCCCTATCCTCTGGATCGGGTGATTGTCTTTCTCTCCTCGATAGCATGGTGAAATTTTCTCTTCTTCTCTGCTACAAAAAGCAAAGATATTTTCTCCCTCTGATACCACTCTGACGTGTATCAGAGTGCTTCTTTCCTTCCTCGCTCCTCTTGCCTGAAATATACAGACAAGAAATCCTCTCTGATACCACTCTGATCGCAAATGCGCCACCCAGGGCATGTCTGCTCCCACAGGACCTTCTCCTTCAATGGCCAGAAGAGATAAAATGCTCTTCAAATCCCTTATCGGGACTTTCCAACACCCACAAGACTCTCCTTATGATCTCCCTTATCTTATAGGGAAATCGGACCTCGCGTGATCGCGAGTTTTGAACTCACGGGATCGGGTCTCACAAATCCTCGAACCCCGATGGATATTCACCCACGTGTTCCTTGCTCTTGTCGGGAATTTCTCCGTTGGAAAATCAGCACTTGTACTGTCATGATCCACTACCCTCATGGATCCCCAACTTTCGATGGCTCAGTAAACGCTGACCTTATCCCCCCTTATCAGGACCTTTGCTCTCTCGCAGCCTCGCACTATCGCGACTTGAACCCCCCAATATTTGGGCTTTCACCCTGCGAACTTCTGAGTTCGCGAGATCTTCCGGTGTCTGCCACCTATCTTCCACTTGCTCTTGTGGGTCCACTCGCTCTTGTGGGTCCACACACTACCCTGTGGTTATCAGGAAATCGCGTATCGCAAATTCCAGTTGCGTGAGTTGTCTGTCTTCGAAAACCCCGCTTCCTCCAAACTCTGACTCGTCAGGGTCTCGTGCCACGCGTCCTCACCGATGGACGATTCCAAGCTCCCGTCGGGATATCACAAAATCGCGATTCCTAATGCAATGATTCCTTCCCTCCTGGAATCCCTAATGGGTTAAATCCCAACTCTTGTTCTGATGTCTGACGCGTGTCCTGCCGAGATCAACGGCTAGGATTCTTTGTCAGTATTTCGGGACTAACAAGGTCTCGATTCTCTTGACCTTCAAAACCCCGATGACTCTTCCGGGAGTCTTCCTTTACACACTAGGACTTAAACCCTGTGCAACTTCTCGAGATCTAATGGATGACGGGATTTCGTGAATTTCCTCTGCGAATCCTAACTGTTGATTTCTTTCCTCCCTTCTTGAGGACTTCTTAGCATGGAAATATTCTGTGCAAACTTTCGATAATTTCGAAGGCCTTGTTCCTCCTGAGCTTTCTCCACCTTCCGCAATCTCTTAGGAAAAATAGATCTCTGTGCATGCACTTGCAACTCTTGCCTAAAACCTTTCATGGTGCAAGAACCTGGTGCTCTCCTTCGATGATATCATGAAGGTGTTGTACCTCCTGAGCTTTTTCACTCTGATTCTTTCAAAGGGACTTGCATGCACTCCTAGAGGCAAACATACAACACTTCCCAAGTGTTGGATCCTTCTGACTCTGCGCACTCCTGCAGCAGCAGTCTTCAATCTCCTTTGCTCAGATTTACAACTGAGGCCTCTTCTTCAGTCTGCGCACTCCTTGTACGGCTTCAACAACCCAATTTCACTTCTGAGTGAATAAGTACAAGAGTTAAACTACCTGAGCCTCCATCAACGCACTCCTTGCAGATGATTTCGACTGCACACCTTGCAGGAATCTCCTAGCTCAGATAGAGAAACAATTGGAACTCATTCCATCTCCCCTTCAGACTTTAGGTTGAACCATGAAATCACATGCACATCATATAAAAACAATGCATGACAAGAAAGAAAACATCCATGAGCATAACATCAATACACAGAGAAACAACACAAACCATGAGTTTGAATCAAAGATTCCTTCTATAAATTCAAATGCCTATACATGGGTGTTCTTCATACACTATTCTCTGCTTGCTCTTTTGTTCTCTTGAATGCTTCCACTATTATTCACTATGTTACAATGGTACAATGAGGGTGTCTATATCTGTTTTCCCTCTCAGACTCTAAACTATCAAATCTAGAATTAAAAACCTATCTACAAGCATTAACTAGATTAAAAGCCGACTATATACCAAAGGACGAGAGATTAAAGGTTCAAGGTCCAATACAATATACAAATGCACCTTCATAAATGGTTCATTAAAGACTTGCGCAACAATCCCAAAGTATTTTCAAAAATTTTGGTTGGTATGTCCAGCTGATCTCCGCTTGATGTGTTGGCTTGCTTGATGAGTTGGCGATGCTCTTGCATCATACTCCTCGGCTTGAAAAATTTCATGGGCTCCTGTCCATGAGCTCCTGCACGGTCCGTCCATGATTTTGTATCTCTACTTCAGTCTCCCAACTGGCATATTCCACTGGGTGGTTCTTCCATTTGACCAGAGACTCGAAGTATTTCTTCCGCCTGGTCTTTTTGCTCACTCGCTTGTCGAGTATACGCTCCATCTGTGGCTTCTATGCAATCGACAACTTCTTCTGCCACTGGACCTCTGGTTGTTCATCACTTCCATCATCTGCTTCCTTAGCCTTATATGGATATAAGTCTGAGACATTGAATGTCGGAGATATTCCGATCTCACCTGGAAACTCAATTTCATAAGCATTTTCTCCTAATTTTTTTAGGACTTTGCATGGCCCGATTTTCTTCATTTTCAGCTTGTTGTATGTTCCTCTCGGGAACCTTTCCTTCCTCAGATGTGCCAGAACTAGATCACCAACTTTGAACTGAATTTGTCTCTGATGCTGATCTGCTCTGCGCTTATATTCCTGGTTTGATTCCAGCAATCGCTCCTTGACCCTGCTATGAAGTTATTTCATTGCCTCTGCAAACTCTTCAGTGCTTGCGCTCTTAGTTATTATCTTCTCTGAATCCCTCAGTTCAGAAACTCCTCTTGGTTGCCTGCTGTATACAATCTCAAATGGACTTTTCCCTGTGCTCCTATTCACTGAGTCGTTGTATGCAAACTCTGCCTGTGGCAACACATTGTCCCAACTGCTATGGTGTTCTGTCACCAAGCTTCTTAATAAATCTCCTAGACTTCTATTTACCACCTCTGTTTGCCCATCCGTCTAAGGATGATAGGTAGAGCTAAACATCAAGTTAGTTCCCATCTTCTTCCAAGGTGTCCTCCAGAAATGTCCAATGAATTTCGTATCCCTATCCGATACTATACTTCTGGGTAACTCGTGAAGTCTAACGACCTCCTTGAAAAACAAATTTGTGATATGAGTTGTGTCACTGGTCTTCTGACATGGGATAAAATGTGCCATTTTGGAAAACCTATCAACCACCACAAAGTTCGAATCATGTCCTCTTTGCGTCCTAGGCAATCCCAATACAAAATACATGTTGATTTCATCCCACGGTCTCTCGAGTATGGGTAATGGTTGATAGAATCCCGCATTATGCTTCCTGCCCTTTGAATGCTGGCAAACTCTACATATGTCAACAAACCTCTTGACTTCTGACCGCATCCCTGGCCAAAAGTATGCTTCGCTCAGCTTTGCAAATGTCTTGTCGTGGCCAAAATGCCCTGCCAATCCACCACTGTTCTTCTCTTTTAGCAGATTCTCCCTCATGGAGCAATTTAGAATACACAATTGATTTCTTCTGAACAACAGTCCATTTTGGATCATGTAATCCATACATGGGCTTCTGTCTCTGATAACTGGATTCTCAGCTGCCTCATATGCCTCTTCAAAATCTGCATCTCTTGTGTACATGTCCCTAAGATTTTCAAAACCCAATGTTTTGACTCGGAACTCCTGCAGTAACAACCACTTCCTGCTCAAAGCATCAACCACTTTGTTAGTAGTACCTGAAATGTGCTTAATTACAAATGTAAAATTTTGCATATACTCTACCCATTTAGCATGTTTCTGATTCAACTTCTCCTGTTGAGTCACAAACTGTAACACATGATTATCACTATACAAGACAAATTCTTTTGGGATCAAATAATGCCTCCACTTCTTCAATGCTTGTATGATAGCATAAAATTATTTTTCATACGTGGAGTACTTTACTTTTGCCTCATCCATCTTCTTTCTGAAACATGCAATTGGTCTATCCTCCTAGCTCAAGACCGCTCCTATTGCAAAGCCACTTGCATCACATTTCACCTGGAACACTTTCGTAAAATTCAGCAACACCAAAACCGACTGTTCCATGATCTTTTGTTTCAACAGGTTGAAACTCTTCTCTACCTCTTCAGTCCAATGAAAATATGTATGTCTTTTCTTGATAGTATCCATCATCGCTGCACTAATTCCACTAAAATTCCTGATGAATTTTTGGTAGAAACTAGCCAGTCCAAGAAAACTTCTCACTTCGAAAATATTTCTCGGTGATGGCCAATTTTTAATTACTTCCACTTTACTTGGATCCATCTTTAATTCATTCGCCGATATGACAAATCCCAAGTAAATGAGCTCTGTCTTCATAAATGAAGATTTCCTCGTGTTGATCAACAACTTCTCCTGCTGTAGCTTCTTCATTACTGCAGCTAAATGCTTCAGATGTTCCACTTTTGTTTTGCTGAAAATCAATATGTCATCCAGATAAACAATGACAAACTTCTCGATGAATTCTTTCAGCACTTCATTCATTAACCTCATGAAGGTACTCGGTGCATTTTTCAAGCCAAACGACATGACTATCCATTCGTACAACTCTTCATTGGTTTTGAAGGTTGTCTTCCACTCATCGCCTTCCCTCATGCGAATCTAATGGTATCCGCTTTTCAAATCAACCTTTGAAAAAAATTTGGCTCCACTCAGACAATCCATCAAGTCATCCATCCGTGGCAATGGAAACCTGTACCTGATGGTTATCTTGTTAATGGCTGTGGAATTAGTGCACATTCTCCAACCTCCATATTTCTTTGGACTTAGTACTGTTGGAACGACACACAGACTTAAACTTTCCCTGATCAGTCTTTTATCTAACAGTTCCTGTACCTGCCTTTTAACTTCTTCGTTCTCCTGCGGCGTCAACCTGTACGCAGCTTTGTTTGGAAAATTGGATCCTGGTATGAGGTCTATATGATGACTCACACTCCTCATCGGTGGAAATGAATGAGGTAATTCATCTACCACAATATCAGCGAACTCTTCTAGCAGTTCCTAAATTTCTTCCGGCAAATCATCCACTCTTGTGCTGGTCAAAACGATTTTAGGTTTCCTGACCACAAAGAATTGTGGATATTCCTTATTCTTTACTTCCGCCAGAAGTTCCTTCCCACTCATGAGAAGTACAATATTTCTCAGTTCTGGTTTTTCTTCTTTATCTTTAATTGGAAGTAGCATATGTGTTCTTCCATTCTTCTCCAAAGTATACATATTCATCTTTCCATCATGAATTATGTTCCTGTCATATTGCCATGGTCTACCTAGCAATAAATGACATACATCCATAGGAATAACATCACAGAGTATTTTATCATTATATCCTCCTATCTTGATGTCAACTAAGCACTGTTTGGTGACACTTACCTGATGTCCCTTATGTAGCCATGAAACTTTGTATGGACTCACGTGATCAATTGTCTCCAGTTCTAGTTTTTCCACCATCTCGGTTGAAACGAGATTATCTGTGCTTCCACCATCCACGATAACCTTGCAATTCCTGTCTTTGGTCTTGCATGTGGTTCTAAAAAGTTTGTTTCTTTGAGCCGTGTCCTCCACCTCCTTCTCAGGTGTCAAGAGAACTTTATGCATCATCAATGACCTTCCATCTTCTGTGTCTTTTTCTTCAGCATCTCGCCTCTGTGCCTCGGCGATGTGAGCTTCTCCTCCATCCTTCTTCCTATCTGGACAGTCAACTGTCTTGTGTCCATTTTTTCCACACATGAAGCATGTGATGACTCCACCTCTGCCTCTTCCTCTACCTCTGTTACGAGGAAATGTGTTATTATCAGTGTATCCTTTGCCCTGTTTTGTATGATGCCTTCGTTGTTCAGTGTGCTAGCCTTGCTGTGAAATTCCACCTCTTTCTATTCTAGTCTGAGGCTTCTTCCAGTCATCCTTGGATTTATGAAACCTATCTTGGGCAACCAAATTACCTTTGGTCTGGCTCCTACCTCGGCCTCGCTGTCCTGGCTTACGGCTCAGCTTCTCTTCGGCCTTCAAAGACACTTGATAAGCATCCTCCACCATCCTGATGGTAACCATGCTTAATTCATCCTGAATGTCATATCTCAGACCATTCAGATATCTAGCAACCTTCTCATCATCTCTCTCCCAATGACCTGCTTTGATGTTCGGTCGATAGAATTCTTCGGTATACTCCTTCACTGTCATCAGCTTCTGTCTCAGGTTCTGCATTTTCTTGAACAGTGTGATTTGATAATCCCTTGGGATGAACTGTGCCTTCATCTTTGCAATCATTCGATCCCATCTTTTAATATTTTGCTTGCCTTTGCAGCGTCTATCTTCTTGAAGTTCGTCCCACCATAATGTTGTGTGTCCCTTCAATTTTGTGACAACATGCCTAACCTTCTTATCTTCTTCGATATCCTCATAATCGAAGTAGGTGTCAAGAGCTCTAATCCAGTCTAGAAGCTCTTCTGCATCCATATTCCCTTCATAAGTTGGAATGTCCATCTTTGTTTTGGAACTCATCTGGCCGATAGCCTTAATTAACCGCTCATTGGCTGCATCTTCGACTGCAACTTCTCCTTGTTGTTCGACTTCCACTTCGCCTTCGGAGTCGCTCAAATCTCCAGCACTGGCTGTGCATCTTTGTGCTGCCTCCATATCTTCTAGTCTCGCTCGAAGATCACGTATCTGCCTTTCCATTTCTGGATTTTTTTCTTGTCTCCATCTTCCTCTCTGGCTTCCCCTATCCTTTGGATCGGGTGATTATATTTCTCTCCTCAACGGCATGGTGAAATTTTCTCTTCTTCTCTACTACAGAAAGAAAAGATATTTTCTCTCTCTGATACCACTCTGACATGTATCAGAGTGCTTCTTTCCCTTCTTGCTCCTCTTTCTTGAAATATACAGACAAGAAATCTGCTCTGATACCACTCTGATCGCAAACGCGCCACCCAGGGAACGTCTTCTCCCACAGGACCTTCTCCTTCAATGGATCGAAGAGCTAAAATGCTCTTCAAATCCCTTATCAGGACTTTCCAACACCCACAGGACTCCCCTTATGATCTCCCTTGTCTTATCAGGAAATTGGACCTCGCGTGATCGCGAGTTTTGAACTCACGGGATCGGGTCTCACAAATCCCCGAACCCTGATGGATATTCACCCACGTGTTCCTTGCTCTTGTCGGGAATTTCTCCGTTGGAAAATTGGCACTTGTGCTGTCATGATCCACTACCCTCACGGATCCCCAACTTTAGATGGCTCAGTCAACGCTGACCTTATCCCCCCTTATCGGGACCTTTGCTCTCTCGTAGCCTCGCAATCTCGCAACTTGAACCTCCCAATATTTGGGCTTTCACCCTGTGAACTTCTGAGTTCGCGATATCTTCCGGTTTCTGCCACCTGTCTTCCACTCACTCTTGTGGGTCCACACGCTACCCTGTGGTTATCGAGAAATCGCGTATCGCAACTTCCAGTTGTGCAAGTTCTCTGTCTTCGAAAACCCCGCTTCCTCCAAACTCCGACTCATCAGGGTCTCGTGCCACGCATCCTCGCCGATGGACGGTTCCAAGCTCTCGTCGGGATATCGTGAAATCACGATTCCTGATGCAACGATTCCCTCCCTCCTGGAATCCTCGATGGGTTAAATCTCGACTCTTGTTCTTATGTCTGACGCGTGTCCTGCCGAGATCAACGGCTAGGATTCTTCATCGGTATTTCAGGACTTACAAGGTCTCGATTCTCTTGACCTTGAAAACCCCGATGACTCTGATATCCCGATGACTCTTCCGGGACTCTTCCTCTGCACACTAGGACTTAAACCTTGTGCAACTTCTCGAGATCTAACGGCTGACGGGATTTCACGAATTTCCTCTACGAATCCTGACCGTCGATTTCTTTCCTCCCTTCTTGAGGACTTCTTAGCACAGAAATATTCTTTGCAACCTTTCGATAATTTCTAAGGCCTTGTTCCTCCTGAGCTTTCTCCAGCTTCCACAATCTCTTAGGAAAAAGAGATCTCTGTGCACGCACTTGCAACTCTTGCCTGAAACCTTTTACGGCGCAAGAACCTAGTGCTCTCCTTCGACGATATCACGAAGGTGTTGTAACTCCTAAGATTTTTCACTCTGATTCTTTCAGAGGGACTTGCATGCACTCCTTGCGGAAAACATACAACACTTCCCAAGTGTTGAATCCTTCCGACTCTGCGCACTCCTGCAGCAGTAGTCTTCGATCTCCTTTGCTCAGATTTACAACTAAGGCCTCTTCTTCAGTCTGCGCACTACTTGTACGGCTTCAACAACCCACTTTCACTTCTGAGTGAATAAGGACAAGAGTTAAACTACCTGAGCCTCCATCAACGCACTCCTTGCGAATGATTTCAACTGCACACCCTGCAAGAATCTCCTAGCTCAGATAGAGAAACAATTGGAACTCATTCCATCTCCCCTTTAGACTTCAGGTTGAACCATGAAATCACATGCATAGCATATAAAAACAATGTATGACAAGAAAGAAAACATCCATGAGCATAACATCAATATACAGAGAAACAACACAAACCATGAGTTTGAATCAAAGCTTCCTTCTATAAATTGAAATGCCTATACATGGGTGTTCTTCATACACTATTCTCTGCTTTCTCTTTTCTTCTCTTGAATGATTCCACTATTATTCACTATGTTACAATGGTACAATGAGGGTGTCTATATCCATTTTCCCTCTCGGACTCTAAACTATCAAATCTAGAATTAAAAACCTATCTACCAGCATTAACTAGATTAAATGTCGACTATCTACCAAAGGACGATAGCTTAAAGGCTCAAGGTCCAATACAATATACAAATGTGCCTTCATAAATGGTTCATTAAAGACTTGCGCAATAATCCCAAAGTATTTTCAAAAATTTGGGTTGGTTTGTCCAGTTGATCTCTGCTTAATGTGTTGGCTTGCTTGATGAGTTGGCGATGCTCCTGCATCATACTCCTCGACTTGAAAAATTTCATGGGCTCCTGTCCATGAGCTCTTGCACGGTCTGTCCATGCTTTTGTATCTCTACTTCAGTCTCCCAGCTGGCATCTTCCACTGGGTGGTTCTTCCATTTGACCAGATACTTGAAGTATTGCTTCCGCTTGGTCTTTTTTCTCACTCGCTTGTCGAGTATACGCTCCATCTGTGGCTTCTCTGCAATTGGAATCTACTTCTGCCACTGGACCTCTAGTTGTTCATCACTTCCAGCTCCTGCTTCCTGAGCCTTATATGGATATAAGTCTGAGACATTGAATGTCGGAGATATTTCGATCTCACCTGGCAACTCAATTTCATAAGCGTTTTCTCCTAATTTCTTTAGGACTCTACATGGCCCAATTTTCTTCATTTTCAGCTTGTTGTATGTTCCTCTCAGGAAACTTTCCTTCCTCAGATGTGCCAGAACTATATCACTAACTTCGAACTGAAGTTGTCTTCGATGCTGATCCACTCTGCGCTTATATTCCTGGTTTGATTCCAACAATCCCTCCTTCACCCTGCTGTGAAGTTCTTTCATTGCCTCTACGAACTCTTCAGTGCTTGTGATCTTAGTTATTATCTTCTCTGAATCCCTCAGTTTAGAAACTCCTCTTGGCTACCTACCGTATACAATCTCAAATGGACTTTTCCCTATGCTCCTGTTCACTAAGTCGTTGTATGCAAACTCTGCATGTGGCAACACATTGTCCCAACTACTGTGGTGTTCTGTCACCAAGCTTCTTAATAAATCTCCCAGAATTCTATTTACCACCTCTGTTTTCCCATCCGTCTGAGGATGATAGGCATAGATAAACATCAAGTTAGTTCTCATCTTCTTCCAAAGTGTCCTCCAAAAATTTCCAATGAATTTCGTATCCCTGTCCGATACTATACTTCTGGGTAACCCGTGAAGTTTAACGACCTCCTTGAAAAAAAAAAATTCGATATGAGTCACATCGCTGGTCTTTTGACATGGGATAAAATGTGCCATTTTGGAAAACCTGTCAACCACCACAAAGATCGAATCATGTCCTCTTTGCATCCTAGGCAATCCCAATACAAAATCCATGCTGATTTCATCCCACGGCCTCTCGGGTATGGGTAATGGTTGATAGAATCCCGCATTCTCCTTCCTTCCCTTTGAATGCTGGCAAAATCTACATCTGTCGAAAAACCTCTTGACTTCTGACCACATCCCTGGCCAAAAGTATGCTTCGCTCAGCTTTTCAAATGTCTTGTCATGGCCAAAATGCCCTGCCAATCCACCACTGTGCTTCTCTTTTAGCAGATTCTCCCTCATGGAGCAATTTAGAATACACAACTGATTTCTTCTGAACAAGAGTCCATTTTGGATCATGTAATCCATCCATGGGCTTCTATCTTTGAGAACTAGATTCTCAGCTGCCTCATATGCCTCTACAAAATCTGCATCTCCTGTGTACATGTCCCTAAGATTTTCAAAACCCAATGTTTTGACTCAGAACTCCTGCAGTAACAAACACTTCCTGCTCAAAGAATCAACCACTTTGTTAGCAGTACCTGAAATGTGCTTAATTACAAATGTAAAATTTTGCATATACTCTACCCATTTAGCATGTTTCTGATTCAACTTCTCTTGCTGAGTCGCAAACTGTAACGCATGATTATCACTATACAAAACAAATTCTTTCGGGATCAAATAATGCCTCCACTTCTTCAATGCTTGTATGATAGCATAAAATTCTTTGTCATACGTGGAGTACTTTACTTTTTCCTCATCCATATTCTCTCTGAAATATGCAATTGGTCTGTCCTCCTAGCTCAAGACCGCTCCTATGGAAAAGCCACTTGCATCACATTTCACCTGGAACACTTTCGTAAAATTCGGCAACACCAAAACCGGTTGTTCCTTGATCTTTTGTTTCAACAGGTTGAAACTCTTCTCTACCTCTTCAGTCCAACGAAAAGATGTATATCTTTTCTTGACGGTATCCATTGTCGTTGCGCTAATTCCACTGAAATTCCTAATGAATTTTCAGTAGAAACTAGCCAGTCCATGAAAACTTCTCACTTCGAAAATATTTCTCGGTGATGGCCAATTTTTAATTACTTCCACTTTACTTGGATCCATCTTTAATTCATTCGCCGATATGAAAAATCCCAAGTAAATGAGTTCTGTCTTCATAAATGAAGATTTCCTCATGTTGATCAACAGCTTCTCCTGCTGTAGCTTCTTCATTACTGCAGCTAAATGCTTTAGATGTTCCGCTTTTGTTTTGCTGAAAATCAATATGTCATTCAGATAAACAATGACAAACTTCCTGATGAATTCTTTCAGCACTTCATTCATTAACCTCATGAAGTTGCTCAGTGCATTCGTCAAGCCAAACGGCATGACTAGCGATTCGTACAACCCTTCGTTGGTTTTGAAGGTTGTCTTCCACTCATTGCCTTCCCTCATGCGAATCTGATGGTATCCTCTTTTCAAATCAACCTTTGAAAAAAATTTGGCTCCACTCAGACAGTCCATCAAGTCATCCATCCGTGGCAATGGAAACCTGTACCTGATGGTTATCTTGTTAATGGCTCTGGAATCGGTGCACATTCTCCAACCTCCATCTTTCTTTGGAATTAGTACCGTTGGAACGACACACAGACTTAAACTTTCCCTGATCAGTCCTTTATCTAACAGTTCTTGTACCTGCCTTTTAACTTCTTCGTTCTCCTGCGGCGTCAACCTGTACGCAGCTTTGTTTGGAAAACTGGCTCCTGGTATGAGGTCTATATGATGACTCACACTCCTCATCGACGACAACGAATGAGGTAATTCGTCTACCACAATATCAGTGAACTCTTCTAGTAGTTCCTGAATTTCTTCCGACAAATCATCCACTCTTGTGCTGGTCAAAACGATTTTTGGTTTCCTGACCACAAAGAATTGTGGATCTTCCTTCTTTTTTACTTCTTCCAGAAGTTCCTTCCCACTCATGAGAAGTACAATATTTCTCATTTCTAGTTTTTCTTCTTTATCTTTAATTGGAAGTAGCATATGTGTTCTTCCATTCTTCTCCAAAGTATACATATTCATCTTCCCATCATGAATTACGTTCCTGTCATATTTCCATGGTCTACCTAGCAATAAATGACATACATCCATAGGAATAACATCACAGAGTATTTTATCATTATATCCTCCTATCTTGATGTCAACTAAGCACTGTTTGGCGACAATTACCTGATGTCCCTTCTGTAGCCATGAAACTTTGTACTGACGCAGGTGATCAATTGTCTCCAGTTATAGTTTTTCCAGAATCTCGGTTGAAACAAGATTATCTATTCTTTCACTGTCCATGATAACCTTGCACTTCCTGTCTTTGGTCTTGCATGTGGTTATGAAAAGTCTGTTTCTTTTAGCCGTGTCCTCCACCTCCTTCTCGGGTGTTAAGAGAACTTTATGCATCATCAATGACCTTCCATCTTCTGCGTCTTCTGCTTCAGCATATCGCCTCTGTGCCTCGGCGATGTGAGCTTCTCCTCCATCCTTCTTACTATCTGGACAGTGAACTGCCTTGTGTCCATTTTTTTCACACGTGAAGCATGTGATGACTCCACCTCTGCCTCTTCCTCTACCTCTAGTATGAGGAAATGTGTTATTATCAGCGTATCCTCTGCCCGATTCTGTATGCTGCCTTCGTTATTCAACGTCCTAGCCTCGCTGTGAACTTCCACCTCTTTCTATTCTAGTCTGAGGCTTCTTCCAGTCGTCCTTGGATTTCTGAAACCTATCTTGGGAAACTGACTTACCTTTGGGCTGGCTCCTACCTCGGCCTCGTTGTCCTGGCTTACAACTCAACTTCTCTTCGGACTTCAAAGCCACTTGATAAGCATCCTCCACCGTCCTGATTGTAACCATGCTTAATTCATCCTGAATGTCATATCTCAGACCATTCAGATATCTATCAACCTTCTCATCATCGCTCTCCCGATGACCTGCTCTGATGTTTAGTCGATAGAATTCTTCGGTATACTCCTTCACTCTCATCAGCTTCTATCTTAGGTTCTGCATTTTCCTGAACAGTGTGATTTGATAATCCCTTGGGATGAACTTTGCCTTCATCTTTGCAATCATTCGATCCCATCTTTTAATCGTTTTCTTTCCTTTGCAGCATCTATCTGCTTAAATCTCGTCCCACCATAATGTTGCGTGTCCCTTCAATTTTGCGATAGCATGCCTAACCTTCTTATCTTCTTTGATATCCTTGTAATCGAAGTAGGTGTCAAGAGATCTAATACAGTCTAGAAGCTCTTCTGCATCCATATTCCCTTCATAAGTTGGAATGTCCATCTTTGTTTTGGAACTCATATAGGCGATAGCCTTAATTAACCGCTCATTGGCTGCATCTTCGGTTGCAACTTCTCCTTGTTGTTCGACTTCCACTTTGCCTTCGGAGTCGCTCAGATCTCCAACACTGGCTGTGCATCTCTGCGTTGCCTCCATATCTTCTAGTCTCACTCGGAGATCACGTATCTGCCTTTCCATTTCTGGATTCTATGCTTGTCTCCCTCTTCCTCTCTGGTTTCCCCTATCCTCTGGATTGGGTGATTGTCTTTCTCTCCTCAGCGACATGGTGAAATTTTCTCTTCTTCTCTGCTACAGAAAGAAAATATATTTTCTCGCTCTGATACCACTCTAACGTGTATCAGAGTGCTTCTTTCCTTCCTCACTCCTCTTGCCTGAAATATACAGACAAGAAATCCTCTCTGATACCACTCTGATTGCAAACGCGCCACCCAGGGCATGTCTTCTCCCACAGGACCTTCTCCTTCAATGTCCCGAAGAGCTAAAATGATCTTCAAATCCCTTATCGGGACTTTCCAACACCCACGGGATTCTCCTTATGATCTCCCTTGTCTTATCGGGAAATCAGACCTCGCGTGATCGCGATTTTTGAACTCACGGGATCGGGTCTCACAAATCCCCGAATCCCGATGGATATTCACCCACGTGTTCCTTACTCTTGTCGGGAATTTCTCCGTCGGAAAATAGGCACTTGTGCTGTCGTCATCCACTGTCCTCACGGATCCCCAACTTCTGATGGCTCAGTAAACGCTGACCTTATCCCCCCTTATCGAGACCTTTTCTCTCTCGCAACCTCGCACTATCGCGACTTGAACCTCCCAATATTTGGTCTTTCACCCTGTGAACTTCCGAGTTTGCGAGATCTTCCGGTGTCTACCACCTGTCTTCCACTAGCTCTTGTGGGTCCACATGCTACCCTGTGGTTATGGAGAAATCGTGTATCGCAACTTCTATTTACGCAAGTTATCTGTCTTCGAAAACCCCTCTTCCTCCAAACTCCAACTCGTCAGGGTATCGTGCCACGCGTCCTCGCCAATGGATGGTTCCAAGCTCCCGTCAGGATATCGCGAAATTGCGATTCCTGATGCAACGATTTATTCCCTCCTGGAATCCCCGATGGGTTAAATCCCGACTCTTGTTCTGATGTCTGACGCGTGTCCTGCCGAGATCAACAGCTAGGATTCTTCGTCGGTATTTCGGGACTTACAAGGTCTCGATTCTCTTGACCTTCAAAACCCCGATGACTATGATATCCCGATGAATCTTCTGGGACTCTTCCTCTGCACACTAGGACTTAAACCCTGCGCAACTTCCTGAGATCTAACAGCTGATGGGATTTCGCGAATTTCCTCTGCGAATCCTGACCGTCAATTTCTTTCCTCCCTTCTTGAGGACTTCTTAGCAAGGAAATATTCTGTGCAACCTTTCGATAATTTCGAAGGCCTTGTTCCTCCTGAGCTTTCTCCACCTTCCACGATCTCTTAGGAAAAAGAGATCTATGTGCACGCACTTGCAACTCTTCCCTGAAACCTTTCACGGCGCAAGAACCCGGTGCTCTCCTTCGACGATATCATGAAGGTGCTATACCTCCTGAGCCTTTTCACTTTGATTCTTTCAGAGGGACTTGCACACACTCCTTGTGGCAAACATACAACACTTCGCAAGTGTTGGATCCTTCCGACTCTGCGCACTCCTGCAGCAACAGTCTTCGATCTCCTTTGCTCAGATTTACAACTGAGGCCTCTTCTTCAATCTGTGCACTCCTTGCATAGCTTCAACAACCCACTTTCACTTCTCAGTGAATAAGGACAAGAGTTAAACTACCTTATCCTCCATCAACACACTCCTTGCAGATGATTTCGACTGCACACCTTGCAGGAATCTCCTGGCTCAGATAGAGAAACAATTGGAACTCATTCCATCTCTCCTTCAGACTTCAGGTTGAACCATGAAATCACATTCATAGCATAGAAAAACAATGCATGACAAGAAAGCAAACATCCATGAGCATAACATCAATACACAGAGAAACAACACAAACCACGAGCTTGAATCAAAGCTTCCTTCTATAAATTCAAATGCCTGTACATGAGTGTTCTTCATACATTATTCTCTTCTTGATCTTTTCTTCTCTTGAATGATTCCACTATTATTCACTATGTTACAATGGTACAATGAGGGTGTCTATATCCATTTTCCCTCTCGGACTATAAACTATCAAATCTAGAATTAAAAACCTATCTACCAGCATTAACTAGATTAAATGCCGACTATCTACCAAAGGACGAGAGATTAAAGGCTCAAGGTCCAAATATACAAATGCGCCTTCATAAATGGTTCATTAAAGACTTGCACAACAATCCCAAAGTATTTTCAAAAATTTGGGTTGGTTTGTCCAGTTGATCTCTGCTTGATGTGCTGGCTTGCTTGATGAATTGGTGATGCTCCTGAATCACCCAAGATCACTGCAAGTGAAGAAGGCGTGGAATACTATATCATCATAACTGAGCAATATCTGAAGATGGTAAAATGATCAAAGACACTCAGTCCATAGGTCAAGCAGGATTACATAAAGCTCATGAAGGATTTCCTAGATGTCTTTCTGTGGAGCTACGATGATCTGAAAATGTATGACACAAAGGTGATCCAGCAAGTTATCCCTCTCAAGGAAGATTAGAATCCTTTCAAACAAAATCTGAGACAGATAAATCCCATGTTACTGTCGTTGATCGAGAAAGAGGTAAAGAAGATTTTTGATGCCAAAATTATTGTTTCTTTAAGATTCTCAAAGTGGGTAGCTAACCTAGTACGTGTAAGAAAGAAAAGCAGTGAAATAAGACTGTGCGTAGACTTCTATAATTTAAATAAAGTGTCTCTCAAGGACCACTACCCCCTTCCCAAAATGGACTACATCTTAAAAAGGTGGTGGGATCTCAGAAGATGTCCATGCTGGATGGGTTCTCAAGATATAACCAAATCATGGTCCACCCGGACGATAAAGAGAAGACGACCTTCACCACTCCGTGGGGAATGTTAATGTACGCTAATATGTCATTCAGTCTGATGAACACTGGTTCCACCTTTCAGAGGGAAATGGACATCGCATTTGATGAAGAAAAGGATAAATTCATTGTGATATATTTGGATGACATCATGGTGTGTTCTACCTTCGAAAAATAACACCTCAAGCACCTGAAGAAGGTTTTCCAGAAGTGTAGAAACTTTGGCATATCACCGAATCCAAAGAAATCACATTTCACGGTGGAGGAAGGAAATATTTTGGGGAACATCATTTCAAAATAAGGCATTAAAATAGACCCCATCAAGGTTGAAGGGATCCTAGAAGATCGGAACCCCGTGCAGTAAAAAGGAGGTGCAATCCTTCCTGGGAAAGGTAAATTGTTTTAGGAGATTCATCCAAAACCTGGTGGAAATCATAAAGAACATAACTTGCATTCTCAGGAATGGAAATGAGATTAAGTGGAACCCAAAGGCCAAGAAGTCCTTTGAAGATATCAAAGTGGCAGTGACTAAAGCTCTTGTTCTAGCCAGCTCGGACTTTACGAAAGATTTCTTCCTTTTTTCATTCGCCTCAAAACACACTATTATCAACGTAATGCTATAGAAGGACGAACATGATTTCAAGACACCCATAGACTACTTTGGCTGGACATTGTGCAATGATCCCCTAAGGTATGATATTATGGAAAAAAAAGTGTATGCCTTAGTAAAATCTTTGAAAGATTTCGGGACATACATACTGCACTCCCATGCTATCGCTTGTGTTCCCAGCAGTTCAGTAAAGGGTATCCTGACTCAACCTGACCAGGAAAGAAGGAGAGAAAAGTGGATAGAATCCATGCTAGAATAAGATCTTGAGATCAAGCCTACAAAGATGGTCAAAGTTCATGGCCTCATGAATTTGATGGCGCAATCGTACTATGACGTTGTAGGAATGAATTTCATTTTCGATCTGTCGGAATTCCCTCAAGAATAAAAATTTGCATGGGTGCCTCAATGGTTCATTGATTCACCATGGTATGCGTACATCATATATGTGTCGGAGAATATCCAAGCCCCTCCAGGAAAAAGTAAGACTAAGTCTAGATTCCTAAAGATTAAAGCAGTGAAGTTCTGCATCCTAGATGATTCACTTTACTGGAAAGACCCCAGAAAATTAATATTGAGTTGTTTGTTGGAAATGGGCCATGCAAGAATTTCACAGAGGCGACTATGGAGAGTAGCAATATTGGAAGACCACCACGCACAAAATACTGAGGGTGGTTTATTACTGGTCGACAATTTTCGCTGACGTATATAAAGAGGTCTCGAGCTACCACGAATGCCAATTTTTTTATGGGAGGAGAAAACTACAGCCCTTGCCACTAAAGTCAATCTCGTTCGAAGAGCCTTTCATGTAGTGGGGCCTAGATTTCATAGGGGAGATAAATCCTCCATCCTCCATGTAGCATAAATGGATACTCACGACCACCGACTATTTTATGAAATGTATTGAGGCAGTCCCCACAAAGCAAGCTACCAACGTGGTCATCATACAGTTCTTGGAGAAAAACATCTTGTCAAGGTTCGAGTGTCCTGTTAAGATCATAACAAATAATGCAGCCGTGTTCAAGTCTAAGAAGATGGATAAGTTCTGTGAGGATTATAACATAACCCTAGGGAATTCCACAACATATTATCCACAAGGAAATGTGTTAGCGGAATCCTCAAATAAGATCCTGAGCAGGCTCATCAAAAGACTCCTGCAAGAAAACAAGAGAGCTTGGCATAAAAATATTATCTACGCGTTATGGGCAGATCGAGTCACCACCAAGAATTCTATATCAACTTCACCTTTCCAGATCGTTTACGATGCAGACGCGATTTTCCCTACTTCACTGGGACCTCCTATCATGAAGTTGTTGCAAGAGAAAAAATTCGATTCTAATGATGTGAAAAGGAGAATAAACCAACTAATTCACACACAAAAAGCAAGGGAATAGGTTTATAACAGTCACAGCTCCAATAGGAGAGGATAAAGAAGGATTTCAATAAGCATGCCAAGACGAAGGATTTCCGACTAGGTGACATCTTTTTGAGATGGGACTCAAGAAATGAAGGTAAAGGGAAGCATGCAAAGTTCGACCACCTGTGGACAGGTTCATTCATAATCTATGATCACAGTGGAAAAATGCTTATTTCCTAAAAGTATTACATGGGGAAAGTTTCGATTGGAGCCCTGTAAACGAAAGGTTCCTCAAACATTACTTGATGAAATAAAATCCGTTTAAGTCATGTGTCATTGTAAATAGTCATTTTATTTTTATGTCGATTCGATAGGTCAACAGTAAATTGAAGCCCGAAGTGAAGGCCCTAAGTTTATGCTGATGTCTTAGAAGTTGTTTTGATGAGTCTAGTTTGTTTTTTGTTTGTCATTTATATTGTTTAGTGTCTAGAGGTTGAATAAATCCCAATGGTTAGGAACCTAGTCTACTTTTATTTGCTACCTCACAGGAAGGATAACATCCTCGTTAGAGCCAGTTGTTAGTGCTGCCATTTTTCTTTCCATTTAGAGTCGGTTTTGAGTCATGTTATGACCCATGCGTCCAAACATGTGAAGTCAGGTACATAGCACCGTGACATTGAAGTCAGCAAATGGACAGTTGGCCCTTGGAAATGGGAAGGGGTGTCAGAGTCAGGAATTGTATACGTGGTATGGATATGTCTTTCCCAAAGAGTAGAATCTCATTAAGAGGCCAGTCTCTATGTGCCCAAGTCAATTCAAGTGGTTAATAAAGGTCACGTCGAAAAGTACAACAGTTATTGTCCGTTCATCATGAAGGCCGAGAGAATGAAAAATCACGTCATTCGTATTGTGGATGCGCAAGAAGCCTTATCACTTGCATCCTACACGCAAGGATTTTCCATGAACAACCTGCAACTTGACTTGGAACATCTCTTCACCATAAATTCGCTGCCCATCAGCATGATTTTCTCTCCTGGTCGATTCGTTATAAATATGATATGCTCGACATTCCCTCCAGCCATAAAACGAGGCCTCAACTCTTTTCATAGTTTCCCCTTTCCAATCCAGTTTGTTCAAAATCTCGCCCCCTATGAATTTGTTCGATACACTATGTGTAGAGTATAACTTGGTCACGCCATGGCGTATTTTTAGAGGACATGAAAGGGTGCGTGGAGTGGTAGAACTGTAGTGTTCGAGCCCCAAAGGGACTAGGATTCATTCTCACCTGCGGAAACCATTTCCAAAAACGTGGAAGGAACCATTTTTTCACCTACAGAAAAGACCAGATCAAGTCGCAGAATAGCTAAAGCGGAGAAATTCATATAGAAATGGGAGATGGTAAGAGCCCCCTCCTCCCAAAAACCACTGCCTATGAGGAGGGGCATGCCGAGGAAAAACAAGGAGATCATGAAAGATCAAATCATAGAAGAACCGTGCGTCGGATTGATAGCTGAAGAACGGCTCAAACACGCCATCTGGCTAGAACCTACTGAAAAATCAAGCTGCGAAGACAGGAATAGAGAAAGGAGAGCAGATGTAGTTGGAGTGAATGAGGAAGCTCCATCTCAGCAATTGAAGCAAGCAAAGATGGCTATTGCGATCTCTATCAGGAAAACATGGAATTAAGGCGACAACTAGCAACAAAGACTGCAGAAACGTCAAATGCATAGAGTCATGGAGGGAACGTGGCATGATTGAAAAGGAAGCCCAGAGAGGCACAATACATTATTGTACAGTTGCGAGAGGCGCAAAGGTTAGCACAAGAAAAGCACACGAAGCATCCTAGAGAATGCGAAGCGACTGAAAAGGAAATTTGTGTGGCTCTTGCCAGTGCACATAAAGAGAAGGTTTAGTGGGCGTCGTTTTCTTCATGGAAGTCTTGATTGATACATGTTCTCTAAATTATCCTACCATTTTGATAACGGTCGCGAGAATCGAACAGTTGTTTATTGCATATGGTTCTCCAGTGAATGAACGCATAACAGAAAGCGAAGTCGTTATTATAGACAACAAGCTCTTAACAGACAATTATTCACTAGGGCACCTGATCAAAGGAATACAATGACATATCTTTCCCCACATCGGAACTTGAATGACGATCAAACCCCGTGATGGACCTGAAGACAGTCGTTAGTGGACAGGCATAATTGTTGCCTATTTTTGGATAATACCATACAAAGAGTCTCTGACGCAAGTTGTGCGTTCTTCCTAGTTTAGGGTTAGCAGTTAGAAAATAGGGTAGCCCAAACGGCGCCCTCGCTGATATATTTCATCTTTGCGATGTAAGCTAGGTTGGTTGGAAAAATTGAGTAAACGACTTCTATTGTATGTAATCTTAGTTTTGACCAAAATTTAATGCAAAGGTCTTGTGACTTGATGAAAAGATTCTAGTTGTGATAGTTGGATATATTGTGTCTCTTTCTTTGCATATGTGTTTCCTATTACCTTTATTTCATATATTTTACTATCTATTTCAGAACAATTTTTTGAACCTGCGGATTCGTTGTACAACGCCCCTTGTTCTCGCCACTTAGACAAAACCTTTTCCTCTAAAGATAAATCTGAATTCATCTGCAGTGGTGCTCCTGAGTTACTTCCTGTATTTTCTCCCACCACATTATGGTTTTACACTAAAAATTGTTGCTCGCCTAGCCTTATTCTCTCAATTCCAGTCACTGGGTCATTTATCTCTGTCATTTCCTCAAATCGACTCCATAGCCCAAGTTTCACTTCCTTGTCCCAATATAACCAAAACCCATTATCTTAAAGGTATTCTAGCCATTGTTCCCAAAGTCATATCCCATGTGGAGACCACGTCGTTTCTGAGAGAGCCCTCTCCAGATCCGAAAGGCTAGTTTCAGATCTCAAAGTTGGTTGAAAAAGTTACCTTCATCATCTTTTTATCAGCCGAACAGATTTATGGAGTGATAACACCTTCCATAGTGGACGTAGCACTAGATGCTCAGGAAGAGTTGGCATAGGAAACGGTTTTGTAGAAGTGATCAAGACCTACAAGAGAGGGGCAACATGACCTTTGGAAAATTGGGCTGAAAGGACAACTTCCATGAAAAGAAAAGTGGTACTCCATGGAGAAGGTAGAGGAAAAAATTCCTCACCTCATTTTGTAACACATTTGGGGACCAAAAGCCTCCCTAAATGCAGAGGTATGATCTAAATTAGATCATTATATTATTTTTCATCTATCTTGATTCTTTTAAAGTGGAAAAATTAGAGGAACCAACTTTTAGGGTTGTTTAAATAGCATGTCCCAGTTTGGAAAATGGGAGTTTGAAACCTTTCGAAGCCATTTTGAGGCATCAAATCACATTTTGGGGGTCAAAACTTTCCTAACTTATGTTAGGACCCCTTGACACTATTCTACACATTGAGACATTTCCAACAATGTAAAAATCGTGTCAGTGTTGACCACCGTGGCACAAGTGGATGCAACGTCAGCCCCTATTACTCATGCGAATGGGGATATCTATGTATGGAATTTCAATAAGATTATAGAAGGTCAAAAACCTTATCATAATTGCGGGTTGAGGAAGTAAAAATCCTACCCCTATGTGGCTATTAAGCAATGTTAAATATTGAGCCACTAGGAGGATAAGGGGTTCCATTCTTTTGTATTGTATCTTGTTCGATAGTTGAGCATAACAATTAAGTGTGGTATTTTGAGGGCATAACATAGGAGGAGATATATGTAGGATCTTTACATGCCACAGTGTCAAAGGAAACTCCACAGAGTGTGCCTCTTTCTTTGTACTTGCATTTGAAGAAAAGAGAGAAGCAACCTCACCTTCCACTTGGGTTTTCTATTGTATTGGGTTTCCCAGGTTATACCTTGTGTTTATTTGTTGATGGTGTGTGAGTATTTATTTTCGTTCTCTATTCTTTGCATTTCATCTATTTCATACATTTAAGAAGAAAAACTAACAATTAAAGAATTTGATATCTAAGGAAACTAACCTTCACATTAAAGATTTTAGTAATTTTTTTAGATTTGTTGTGATGAATTGTCCAGTGGAATATCCACAAAGATTTAAAGTTCATTCATCGTCTACTTTGAGGTGTATAATTTATATGTCCTATTGTTTCCATTTGATAATGAATTCATTTATACTCTTTATTGTATGTCATCCTTTGAAAATTGTTGTTTAATCTCTTTTATCTTGCTTGAGTTAGAATAGAGTACCATTTGTGTGTATGGATTTTTAATTTATTTCCCTTTTACCTTCTAATTAAATCACACACCTTTAAGTAGTTATTTTTGGCACACCTTAGTAACAAAACACCAACAATAGTAAGTAAAACCTAAGAAATATTAATAAATCAAACAAGACCTTAAATCAATTCATAATCACACATGACACAAGGAATCAAAGAAACTTGAAGAAATAGCACAACCCAAGGATCAAACAATCAAACTCATCACTCGGTACCGGTTAATCAAATAAACTAGCCACTATCATTCAAGTGCACCTCAAGTAATAGAGTTGGTTAAGAAAACCAATCAAAGAACTTGAAACCACCCCTAGTTACCAACCATAGCAAAAGTAGAAGTTCTCGAATAAAATAAGTTGTGATCAATGAAACTTAAAAAAAATGAGGTGAGGACAAGCCCTAAGTATTGGGGTTAATTGAGGGCCTCAATAGAAATTGCATTACTACAACATACATTATTTTTAATTTCCTAAATAAAAAATTATGAGAAAAGGGGGAAGGGAAAAAACATTGAATATTCAATATCAAATGATTTTTCCCATTCAATATAATGGAGGAGAAAATATTCTAATATCCTAAAAATGACTAATTCCCATGAAAACAATTCTCATTTTTACATTCCTTTATTTAACAAAAATTTCCATGTAAATTCTAATTCTACATTCATTGTAGTTCGCATTCACTACAATGGAGTAGAAAACATTCTAATACCCTAAGGATAAATAATTCCCATGAAAACAATTCTCATTTTTGCATTCCCTCACTTAACAAAAATTCCCATGTAAATTCTACATTCATTGTAGTTGGAAACCAAATGCATAGCATGCAGAAACCAAATGTATAGCATGCCGTTTTGGTCACCAACGTGATGCTCATATAAGACTTTGCATATACATTCAATTAAGGGTATACTATTAACACATTGAATTTTAATTGATACTTACCTAACCCTTGATTGAATTATTTAATCCCTCGATAAAGGGAATTCAAAATTCTCTTGCAATCCCTTCAGTGAGGTATTTTAAATTATCGAGTGGGTGTAAAGGTTCCTTTGGTTTGGAAGGCAACCCATTGTCCCCCATTTTGTAGGATTTCCAACAAACTATAATTTTGGGTCAATTTTCTACAAATCCTACATATCAAGTGGAGGACTTATATTAATGAAATAAACATTGAAACCTTTTTTTTTCCAATTTTGTTT
>JZKD02S1939769.1:508104-522100 GCA_000966675.3 Picea glauca
ATTTTAATGGTGAAATATAACTATTAATAAAAATAAAGTTTAAAAAAAAAACAATTATTAAAAAATATGTGGAATAACCTATATTCAATGTAGAATGTTCTTGTATAATAATTAATTTTTTTAATTTTACATTAAACAATATAAAAATAAATAAATGTCATTGTTATTATTTTTATAAATTTACAAGGATAAAAAACTAAAATAAATTTTGACATTTTAAATGTAATTTAAAAAAAATATCATTATAAAGTTTTTGAAATTCCTCGCAAATTGTATTTTACCATACATTATAATTTTTCGAAGCATATGTTTCGATTCCTTAAATTTTTAAATGTTTAAAATTTGAAATTTTCATCATCATATTTCAATGAAAAATAGGATTAATGCTCATGGGTTCACTCGATGCCAATGTGGTTCTTGCTCATACTACTAGCGATACCTATTTAGGGTCACAAACCTTCATGTCCTTAGGAGAGGCCATTATTTCAACAAACTTGTAAGAGACACTTGAGATGATGTTATGAGGACATCATCTTGTGGCATCAATTCCTCAAGGAACCCACTCATGTTTCATATTTAAGGCATAAAAAGTGTTTAAGGTGGTGTTATGATGACATCATCTCGAATATCAATTCCTTAAGTTTGGGAAATATAGGGTTTGGCATATATTCTCAAGAACTTTAGGGTAAATAAATATTCTCTCATGTTTTTTAGGATCTCAAAAGTGTTTTAATAGAGGAATCGCATTCCCTAGAATCTAATCCATTTAAGAAGCGAGAATAAACTATGAGTAGTCCATAAAGAACATATAAACTTGCAAAAATTGAGAAAGTAAATCTCATATATAATTATAGAGCCTATGATTTCAAGTAAAAGAAAATATAAAACAATTTAACTTCAAGGTTGACTGGGCTCACAAGATTACACATAGGAGATGAAACACGTAAAGCATATAGGGAAGGACAATAATTGTAATCCTATAGCTAACACTGCCAAAGGTGTAAGAGGGAAAGACCTAGAGGATAGAGACATTGCAATGGTAGAATGTTCATACACCAAGAAAGTAAACTTGCTCCCATATTGAAAAGACACTGACAAATTTTGTGTGTAATAAGTACAAAATGGTGAATTATTGATGTAAGATCACAAAACCTTGATAGTTAATCTCATTAATATACTTGATTTTTTAGCAAAACTAAGAGTCATGACCAACCATTCATGCAACCCATTATTCAATTCAAATTATATCTTACACTCACCTCAATCTACTCAATTACAATTACTTTGTACCATCATTGGAACCAAAATAATCTATAAGGTTGGGGATGCTCCTATTGTATCTATCCTATTTTCTCCACCATATCAAATACCCCAATAATATTAGTACTCTAAGAAGTAATCAAACCATTACAACATTCACCTCCAAATTTTCACTTAGATCTAAAGATATTTCTTCTTGACCATTTCTCTTATTATGATATTTTGTTGTTTCATTGATCCAATCTCCTCTCTATGCATCATAAAAGTGTCTCCTTCTTCTAACGTTGTTGTGACCACTACATTATCCTCTAATATATGTCCCCGTGATAATTGATTTATAACTTCATTTCCTTACTTACCATTCTTATGTGGACATTCAAACAATCCATGACCTTTATCTCCACATATGTAGCAATAAATATTTCTCATGTTCCCACCAAAATTTTGACCTCTATCTCAACATCCACCTCAAGTCATGTCTCTACCTCTATTATATGTGATAACTTCATATAACTTGTCATCCTTCTCTTCATGTGACTTCTTTATGCATTGTATTGAACTATAATTTTCCTAGCTACAAAGTTAATAAAAATCCGATGAAAATTTTCTACATAATCATAGTTCCACCATAATCTAAGTTCATTACCTAAATTTTTTATCTAATTCTAAATCCTAAATTTTTAAATCCTAATTTGTTAGAACTTTAATAAGTTAAAAATATATGAAAATTTGCTTATTAGACATCTGGCATTAGACATCTGGCATCAAGCATGTAAATTATTGAATGACACTAAGATATATTGTACTATGAAATCATGTGCGAAATCTTATTCTTACACCCTTCCAATCCGAAATCCAACACATTTCCAACTACTGCACGTATCTCTAATATGCTTCGACTATTATAAAGTGGCCACCACTAGGACTTCCTATTGCAGATTCTATACATCAAACAAAAGTGAAAGATATGGTTTGAAATAAAGCGGCCACCGTCTACATGGTCTTATGATAATCTCACACTTTATCTTGGAATATATTGGTTCAACCAGTGTAGAGGGCCCACTTTGTTAATATCTTCAAGGATTATGATGTCGCCTAGTTTGCTAGAAATCATTTTTTGTTGGGAAATTATTTGAAGTCGCTCTCATGCGTGCGACGACTTGTAATGATGTGCCATTACTCACCTCTATAACATGTAGTTTGCACGCGTGCAACACTTTGTAGGAATCATGTCGGAGCCTTTTTTTTTCCATGATGAATATCTATTCTCATGATATATAGCTGCTCTCAATCATGTCGGAGCCTCTTTTTTACATGATGAATATCTATTCTCATGATATATATGTACTACTTACCGACTTGTTGCTTTAGTGGGGTGTTTCTAAGTGCATATTTGTTTGTAATGGTATCATCCAAAAGCTGTAGGTTCTCCCATGGGTTTCACATATCGAAACCATATATACAGCCATTATTTCCTTGCAATTTGGGTAATGTGGGTATCAATATTTTAATTATTAAAATTGTGTGTAGTTATTATTGACAGCTTGCAAGATGGTAAGGGTCGAGATGTTCATAAACACCTCCATATGGGGTTCCATGCTAGGGAAACACCTACCTTTCAAGCTTCATCACAGTAGGCGAATATCAATGTGGATATGAATATTATGACTAAGGTTTCTTTTAATAGAGGGATGAGTCACTATGTCCTAGTTGTTTATAGATATGCCAATATTGCTAGGGTTGTTATGGCTCCTTTTGTTTTTTCGGGTGAAATATATAACTAGAACAAGCACATTACCGATGTGGTTGATATACCTTGTAGGTGAAATCACGGGATTGATAATAATATCATCACTATCAATAGCCATGTTGATTGTGGTTTTTATGGTTGAATAAAGTTGACAATGAATATAGTTGGTTATCGATGACTTTTATCGACTTTTTAATTGTATATATGAGGAATGTTCCTAGAAAGCCTATTTAATATAGCTAACTACCATAGTGGGCCTTATTTAATAATAGAGTGGACATATTCCACCTTACATTGAATGGCCTGAGTAATAATTCATATCTCCATTCCCATTGGGTACCTCCCATATTACCTCCCTAGGTATACTACAATATAGTTCACTATAGTCAACTTTTGCTAACTATGGTTTATTAAAATGGAATATGTTTGTCTTTAGTTGACTTTAATGGTCTTGGGTTGACATTCATTAACTTGGGTTGACTTTATTGGACTTCAATTGATTTTAATCAAAATTGGTTAACTTTAATTGCATTTAGTTGACTTTCATTTACTTTTCTCGACTTTGGTTGCTTGTCCACAACATAGATAAGTGTGGTTGACATGAATTGATAATGGATGACAATGATTAACCTTGGTTAACTGTGTTGACTATGATTGACTTGGGTGATTTTGGTTAACTATGGTTGACTATAGCTAACTTTGGTTCACTATGGTTGAATTCGATTCACTATGGTTGACTTCAATTCATTATGGTTGATTTGGCTCATAGTGATTGATTTGCCTAACTATGGTTGACATAATAGAAGCTGACTAACTATGGTTGACTTTGGTTGTCTTCATTGACTATAGTTGATTATGTTTAACTATGGAAAACTTTGGTTGATTGTGGTTGACTTTGGTTGACTCTAGTTGAATTAGCTCATTATGGTTCCTTGTGGTAGAGTTAGATGACTATCGTTAACCATGTTTCATTGTAGTTGACTACAAACAACTTGGCACACTATGGATGTCTTTGATGAATGGGGTTGTCTTTTGTTGACTTTAATTAGTTATGGTTGGCATAGCTAAGTGTGGTTGAGTTTGATTTGTGGTTAACTTTTTGTGGGTATGGTTGAATTTGGTTGAAATTTGTTGAATTGACTAACTATGGTTGACCTTAGTTGACATTGGTTGAGCATGGTTGAATATGGTTGATTATGTTTATTTTAGTTGATTTTGATTAATAATGGTTCACTTGGGTTGACTATGGTTGATTGGATGATTATGGTTGACTTGGGTGACTGTAGTTGCCTTTCATTAACTTTAGTTGACTTGGCTGATTCTGGTCGATTGTGTTTAATTGTTACCAACTTTGGTTAACTATGGTTGACAGTGGTGACATTGGTTGACTAAAGTTGGATTCACTAATTGTGGTTGATTTGGATTACTATAATTGAATGTGATTGACTTAACTAGCTATGTTTGCATTATGTCACATTTTGAGATTCCTTAAAGGTTATGTAGCATTACAACATTTGTCAAGGATTATGTTACATTATGGGAGGATTATTTAAGGTTTGTTCAAAGGATTATGTCACATTGCGACGTTCTTCAAGGTCCTTGTTGCATATGAATGGTTTCACAAGGGTTGGCTATGGTTGATTATATTTTACGTTAGTTGACTTATGTGACATTGTGAATAGGTGTGACTAAATAAAGAAATGCAAGATTTTAAATTTGAAGATAATGCTAACTAATTTTTACTATAGTATTGAGTAGATATTTAACTTTGGTCGACTTGGCTACTTGTGGTAGACTTGGATGACTATTGTTTATCTTGGTTAACTTTAGTTGACATTGTTGACTCTGGTTCACTATGGTTGGTCATGATTGACTTGGATGATTGAGGTTACTTTTCATTGACTTTTGTTGATTTGGTTCCATATCCTTGACTTAACAAAGTGTGGTTGAGGTTCATTATTGCCAATTTAGTTGACAATGGTTAAGTGGGATTATCATGGTTGTACTTGACTTGACTATGGTCACTTAATTGACTATCGTTGATCTTAGTTGACTTTAATTGACCATGGTTGAATGTGGTTGACCATGTTGACTTTAGTTTAATTCCCTTAACTTTGGTTAACTTTGCTCTAGTGTGGTTAACATGGGTAACTATGATTGACTATGGTTAACTTTAGTTGAATTGGGTTGACTATGGTTGACTTGGCTATATATGGTTGACTTCGGTTGATTTTGGTTGCATCTAGTTGACTTGGCTAACTATAGTTGATTGTTGTTAGCTTCAATTGACTTTGGTATTTTGTGGTTGACATTATTTGACATGTATTGATTGTGGTTAACTTGATTCACTATGGTTTACTATGGTTAATTGTGTTTGACTTGGATGCATGCACTAGACTTGGGTGACTATAGTTTACTTTAGTTATCAATAGTTAACTTTGTTGATTGTGGTTGACTATGGTAGATTTCATTGATTGTGCTTTACTTACCTTAAGCTGGGTGATTATAGTTGACTTTGGTTGATGTTTCCAATTATGGTTGATTATGATTTAATTTGGTTGTGCTTTTGACTTTGGTTCACTATGATTGGATTAACTGATATGGTTCACTATGGTTGAATTGGATGATGATCATTCACCTTGGTTTATTATGATTGACTTTGTTGTCTATGGTTTACGCTGGTCAACCATGGACAACTTGGAAAACTATGCTTGATTCAGATCACCAGGGTTTTCATTTTTTGACTTTGGTTACATGTGGCTAACTTGGATAAATATGATTGAATTAGGTGACTATGGTTTACTATGGTTGATTTTATTTAATGTGGATGACTTTGGTTAATTTTGGTTCACTATGGTTGACAATAGTTAATAGCTAATGATGTTGGTCAAATTTTATTGACTATGGTTGGTCTGCCTAATTATAGTTGATTTGATTCATTATGATTAAATGTCCTTGTCTTGAAAGACTAAGGTTGACTTTCATTGATTTTGGTTGCATGTGGTTGAGGTGTGTAAGTGTGGTTGAGTTTGATTGTTGTTGAATTTCATGTTGACTTGGGTGAATGTGGTTGACATGGTAGAATATGGTAGATTGCATTTAACACATTGCAACATTGACTATAATTGGCCTTGGTTTGCTTATGTCACAATCATGTTCCTCAAAAGTTATGTTTCATTACAACATTTGTCAAGTATTTTTTTGCATAAATAACTCCACATTGTAACATTCCATATGGGACCCTAATTAAATTATGGTTTACTATAGGTATCATTAGTTGACTTATGTCCAAATGATTAAATTTAAACATAAAATTTAATGAAAATGATAATTAAGTGTTCTTAGAGGGATATTGAGCCATATATTTTATAAATTCATCATGTATTTTAATCATTTTCATCAAAGAATGGTTCAAAAATTTGTTTTAAATGCTTTTGAAATTATATATCTTTAGTTTTAAAATGCTAATAGTATTTTAATTTGTAGTAGATGTCATGGTAACATTTGGGTCTATTACCTCTTAGGTAAGGGATCAAAATGAAACCAAGGGTAGTATCTAGTCTCATGGATGAGATTAAGGATGGATGGTACTTGAAATCGTGTGACCTCATTAGAGATAGCCTCAATGATAACCACGATGGATATTGGATTTCTTGCATACACGCCCTAGGATAAAACTATCTTTTGGTCCTTAAGTAAGACCTAAAACAACTTCTGATTGGTTAAGAGATCATCTTCATCAAATCTAATGAAATAGGTTAATGACCCAAGACCTAGAGGAACTTGACAAAAGTGAAATCATACCCCTTATAAACTCTCAATGGGTTTTTTCAGGTGGCATGGTTTTCCTTAAATAACAGTGATGGTTCAACCCACATTTATGGATAACAACCAATGATGGTTTTGCTTACTATTAATTTACAATTGATTTATGATAGGTTTTTCAACATTTGAAAAGAAAAGAAAAATGGTTATAGTAGGAGTAATGTTTGAAAACACTACTCCATGTGTTTTAAAACACTTTGATATTGAATTTCTGATCATTGAAAAATAAAATGAAATGTTATAAACAATGGTATAAATCCTGTTGATATTTATAAAAAATAAAACAAAATATCATTTGTCAAATTAAAAGGTAGAAAAGGTTAAATATTCTATGTTTCAACTTTTTTTGGTTTTCCATCATTAGAATTTTTTGCTAGGGAATCTTTTCCAAAATTGCAGTTTTGGATGAATGAAATTGTTGTTTTCAGTGAAAAATAGATTCAACACCCTTGAATACCCCTACTAAAATCAGATTGTACAATATTAACATTTAATATTTGCAATTCCATAAATCTAAAATGGTTCTTAGCAAATTTTGAAAAAAAAAATATTGTTTTCCTTATTATTTTAAACCTTGACATAGAAAAAACTAATTCATAACAAGTTTAGGTTATGAACTAATAAATACACTCCTCACATAAAAAATCACATAGATAACTAAATTAGATAATAAACAATTTTATTGTAATTTTTAAAACTTTGAAGTGAAACAATGCATACACAGTCTTAAGCAAAATAGAAAGAACAACAATGACATGCACATAGTTCAAAGAGATTTACCTCAGAAACCCTTCACCGAGAAAACCAACAAAACTTAGAGTCACACTTCTATATTCTTCATCATATTAACTTAATATAAGGAGATCAACCACCACAATAGTATTACTATCTACTAAAAGTAATCACAACTTTACAACACTTACCTCAAAATTTTCACTTAGATCAGAACATATTTATCCTTAACCACTTCTCTTATTTTGACATTTATTTTTTAGTTGATGCAATCTTGTCTTTATGTATCATCAAAGTGTCTCTTATTTTTTATGTTGTTGTGACTACAACATTATCCTTCAATATCTCTCATTAGGTTAATTGAGCTCTAACCTCATTTCCTTGCATGCTGGAAATCTTATGTGGTCATTCAAATAGTCCATCTCCTTCTTCTCCACATATGTAGTAATAAATATTTCTCCCATAGACACCAAAATTTTGGGCTCTATATGAATATCCACCTAGATTCTTGTTGAGTCTCTACCTCCACACGATGTGATAATTTCATCTAACTTTTCATTATTGTCTTGCAGTGATTTCTTTATGCATTTTGTTAAACCACTACTTTTTATACCTCATCCACCTTTTCCTCTACCAACATTTCTTTTGTGATTCTTATGTGCTAACTTATGTTCCACTCTCAATGCTAACTAATAGTATTCTTTAATTGTATTTATCTTATGCAATATCATCTCATCCTAAATTACAAACATTAGCCCATTCATTTACTTTGAGATTCTATAGTTCTCATCCTAATCATGGTTTGTATAGATGGAAATTACATTGACTTAAGCTTTATACTCTTGTTGATCCATATTTAGGAGTGGAACGAACTGATTAACATGATGACTACAATAAACACAGAGATATGAATAACAACACACATATCCAGTGAACAATATCTTCTATTGAATAAATGAAATAGGTTGAAATTGTAAAACTTCTGATCTGAAACACTTTCTTGAATGGTGGTAGCTATACCTGAGAAGAGATGTGGTTGCGACACGCTTTTGTCTAAGTAGAATGATTACAATGAGGCTCCAAAGGCCTTTTTGATATTACCCATGAATGCCAAAACCCTAGACATCCAAAATCCTAATCGTAGGAGGTGAAATGCCAAAAGTTATGTGGGACCCTATGGGTAAGTTGGTACCTCGACTTCCTGGGGTCACAACCTTTGCATATGACCTCCATTTTAGGTGCGTGATAGCCCATTGGAAAGGTATTTCAGATAACTACACATTACACCTTCAAACTCTGATTCTGTCTATATTTTGACTGTGGCGAGCCAAATAAACAATGTTAGGGCCCCAAAATAGCCCTGGAAGTACAACAAGATGTGATGACATGAAAACATACAAAAAATCCAATTGGATTCGATGGGAGGCCACCAGTATCTACCTGGAAGATGTGTAGGGCTTCAGACAACCCCGGAAGTGTAGAACCCATAATTACAAATAAGTATAGAAGAACATGTTGAACTAAAAACAATCAAGAGGAGACAATTGGAATAGGTGGGTGGCCACCAATATCCACCTTGATCAATCCTCACCCCTTAGGAAGAAATGGTCTCCAATGCATTGAGTTCCCCTATCATATGAGGAAAATTCTACTAAATTTGGCCTTGGGTGAGCCACTTTCCTTGGTGTAGGAGTTGCCCTACCTTGAAAACCTAATAAAGATGGATCCTCTAGTGGCGAGTGCCCTTAGCCTGTGTGTCCACTATCTTATCAATGGATTCTTGTTCCATGCAGTCAGGGTTGATATTTGTTCGTGTCAGTTGTTCTGTGATCTCTTAGGTGTCCAATAATGGTGGGAAATATGGCCAAAGGAGGTCGACATTGAACAGTGGGTGCAAGCCAAGGAAGGGTGGAGTGTTGAGATCAAATTCATTTCTACCCACATCCTTGGTGATAGTGTAAGGCCCATATCGAAGTGGGTAGAGATTTGGATGGGGCCCTGTAAGATGCTCCTTCTACAAATGTAACCAGACTTTCTCTCCAACCTAAAACTGGTGTGGTGCCATGTGTTGATCATGGTGCTACTTGTACTGAGCATTAGATTTCTGCAAAATCCCATGGAACTATTGGCATATGTGATGAATCTGCTCAATGAATCTGCTGGCTTGTCGGTCTTAGACTGAACATGGGAAGAGTCTGTCTATGTGCTGGAAACAGGTAGTGCAACATCAATGGGACCCAAGGTTTGGAATCCCATCCCCACCTAAAATGAGCCAAAAGGATGGGAAAATTATCCTTTGGCATGAATAGGTTCCAATTATCCCATTAAATATTGGAGCCTGTTCATGCCAAAGGATAATTTTTCCAATTTGGCATATAGTTGATGTTTCCGCAAAGTGATCAAAACCCGTTGGACATGTTGCATGTTGTCCTCCCAAGTTATTCTGAAGATGGGGATGTCATCCAAATATACCACCACAAAAGAGTTGGTGAAGGGTCTCAATAAATCATCCATCAATCTCATGAAAGTGGTTGGTGCATTTGTTAAGCCAAAGGGAATGACCAACCATTCAAAGAGACCTTATTTGGATTTCAAGGTTGTCTTCCATACATTAGTTGGTTTGATGGGAAATTGGTGGTAGCCAAACTTTAGGTCAATCTTGCTAAAAAACTTTTCCCCCTTGAGTTGGTCAAGAAGGTCATCAATCCTGGGAACTGGGTACCAGTTCCTGATTGTGATTTTGTTTAATTCTCTGTAATCAATGCAGAGTCGACAGGTCCCATCCTTCTTCTGCACCAGTAAAATCGGCCTTCCAAAAGGGGAGGATTCGAGTCTATTGTTCCCCTTTTAAAGAATCTCTTGGATCTGACGCTTGATTTTTTCATTTTCCATCAGTGAGAGATGATAGACTGGTCCATTAGGAAAAGGTGCCCCAGGGGTCAAATCAATCAGATGCTTGACTTGGAAGTGCATTGGTACCCCGATGGGTGAGGAGAATATGTATATGTACTCTTCCATGATCTCGTCTACTTTCTTTTGTTGCAAAGAGATGTTCTATGTAGAGGCCACAGATGTGGTGGAAACCTTCTGCTTACTGTGAGCATGGATCACAAAGAAGACGAAATTCCTAGTCTGTGGAATGACCTTAATTCATTGCTTAGCAAAGATTAAAGAAATAGCGGTAGGGGACGCTACCATTGGTATCCTGTACAATTGTCTACCCAAAGTAATAATAACACTGGGGGGTCTAGACTCATACACAGTATGACACTTTCAAAAATATGGTTGTCCTAAAAGAACATCAAAAACTTCAAGGGGAGAAATATCACACAATACCTCATCTTTGAAATACTTGATGTCGTAGGGCAGACGACATTGTTGGCTGAAACAAAGATCTCTTCCTTGACAAAGTAGGGTTGTGGGTGAGATGTCGTCGATAGTTCCAATCGCTTGATGACCTCTGTTGAGATCAGGTTCTTCTGACTGTTGCTATCGACAATGAAATGAAGCGGAGCCCCCTTTACCCACATCTATGAGTGAAAAAGGCATCCCCTTCCTCTGGTTCTTCTATGTCACTTAGTTGGACTTTGGTTTTAGCGACAATGGCACTCGGTTCAACATCGATAATTTGCTTCCCTCCTTCTAGATTTGATTCGAAGTCAGAATCAACCTCAGACTCGGAAACCTTTAGCTCGGCCACAAGTGACTGCTTGGAGCGACATTCTTCAGTGTTGTGCCAAGGGATTTTATGGTATTTACACCATTTTCTCATGTCCTTCTTTGTCTTTCCATTTCCCTTCTTGTGTTGTGACTTGGACAAGTTGTCCTGAGAGTGGACATCTTTTATCTGTCCCTTGTCATGTGGGTTGGGGCCGCCTTTTCCCTACTTCGACTATGAGGATTTTGAAGATCCAAACTCTCGCTTCTTTTGCTTAAATTTTTGCTCGATCTTGACAACATATCTATAAGCCATACCCACTAAGGTGATGTCCAGAAAATCCATTTCTGTTTGAATGTATCTATGCAGACAATCACAATATTTGAGCACCATATGTCACTTAGAGTCTTTGATACCTAATTTGGTGCGCAAGGTATGGAAATTATTGGTAAAATATGATACTGTCTAGTCCCTTTCTTGATGTAGGGTGGTCCATGAGGTGTACTAGTCCTTATAGATTCCAACATGGTAGTATTATTCTTTAATAACATCCTGGAAGGAATCCCATGTAGGGTCAACCGAAAATATTGATGATTCCTCTATGGCCCTTTTCTCAGAGTAAGTATCCCACTAGTCTTTCACATGGAGGATGACCTTGGGGAGTGCAAAAGTAATCTTTTCCCCATCGAAAAAATTGTGGACTGAAAAATACCCTTCAAGCAGATTCAACTATTTATTTACAACATCTGCATCTATCAGTCCTTCAAATAATGGAATATCAAAATTTACCTATACCTTGAAGGGGGTTGCATGGATGCTTGATGAAGATGCTTCTCCCTTGGCCAGTCGTCGAAGGATCTATGCAAAGTTGTCCATCATTTCGTTCCTTTGTCGCACGAGGGATCCCTCGAGCAACATTTTAAAAGGATCTCTTGCTCCATATTTCTTTTCGTCCCCCATGGTTTGTTGTCGGGCTCGACGTGACCCATCTTGCAATGACTCGATTGGTTTGAGTCCCAAATTCTTGTACCCGTATCTTGTCAGGGACATGCACGAAGAAAAAAAAATGAAGAGTAGACCATTCTGATACCACTAATATGGATTTAGGAGTGGAATGAACTGATTAATAGACTGACTGCGATAAACACAGAGATATGAAGAGAAAAACATGTATCCAGTGAATAATATCTTCTATTGAATAAATGAAATAGGAGGAATTTGTAAAACTGTTGAACTGAAACACTTGCTCGAATGGTGGTAGTTATCTATGAGAAGAGATGTGGCAACTACACACATCTGTTTGAGAAGAATCATTACAATGAGGCTCCAGAGGCCTTTTTGATATTTCTCATGAATTCCAAAACCCTAGACATCCAAAAACCTAACCCTAAGAGGTGAAACGTGTAAGGTAGCTAGAGAGGTAGTGGGGGGCCCAAAGGGCCCATAGTGATAATAGTGGAGGTCATTCAATGTAAGGTGGACTAGGTCCACTATATTATTAAATAAGGCCGTGTGGTTTCTTCTATCTGGCTTTGTGGATCTATTGTGTATTTAGTATTTGTGGTGATTATATTTGTAGATCTATTCAGGTTCTTAACAAAACGTCAAAAGTTATGTGGGATCCTATGGGTAAGTTGGTACTTCAACTTCCCAGGGTCATAAATTTTTCATACGACCTCTGTTTTAGGCACATGATAGCTCGTTGGAAATGTATTTCAGAGAACTACACATTACATCGTCAAACTCTGACTCTGTCTATTGTTTGACTATGTCAAGCCAAAAAAACAATGTTTAGGGCCCCAAAACTGCCCTAGAAGTACAAAAAGATGTGCTGACATGAAAACATACAAAATAAGCCAGTTGGATTAGCTCGAAGGTCACTAGTATCCACCTGGAAGATGTGTAGGGATTCATACAACCCCGGAAGTGTAGAACCCACAATTACAAAGAAGTATAGAAGAACATGCTGAACTGAAAACAATCAAGAGGAGCCAGTTGGAATAGGTGGGTGGCCACCAATATTTAAGATTCTAATTCTAGTTTGTTTAAAAACCACTTGAGTATGTTTGTCACAAGCTTTATATATATGTTTAAAAACCACTTGTTTATTTTCCATTGGAAAGTTTTTTTTCTCTCAATTTGGACATGATCTCACTTAAGGTCTATATTTTCTCCCAACTCTAGGTAACTTATTCATGATATAGAAATATCATCAAACGAGAGAATGACCTCTCAAATTAGTAATTATTAACTTCACCATATTTATGTTTTCTATCTTCTCGTACTTAATATACCTCTCCACTTCACTAATCCAATCCACCAGTGCTTCTACCTTCATACTTCCATCACAATGTGAAACTTTGACCTAATTGGAGAGCCTCTTACTTTTCAAAAATATATTTATTTGGGATGCAACATCTCYTTTTTGTTTTTCTTCTTTCATCTTTTCATGCTACAATTCTAAACTAATGGAATATGGTTCTCCAATATCTTCTCTAGTTTCTACTYCTTCAATTCACCTCACCAATTGTTGTARTTRTTGATTTACAACCTTTCTACCTWATCTTSTTTTCCTTGGTGCAATTCTCACTTTCTTAATTCCTTAAATTTCCAGCTTCAAGTTTCCTTTTAATAACCTCTAATCCCCAAAATTCCAATCACCAAAACTTCCTTGAAGACACAAATGTTCCTTTGATGCCAAAAGTTCCAAAGCAATACATGGCTATTACCAAAAATGATATAGTGGGAAACCATGATATATTCATTGAATT
>JZKD02S1939770.1:483-13063 GCA_000966675.3 Picea glauca
TTTTTTAATGTTTTTCTTTTTTTGTTTAATTTGGGTTTTGAATATTTTTATAAATGTGTTTTTTTTGCTTCATTACAAAAAAAAAAAATTACAATTTTTATTTTTATGTTTATTTATTTATTTTTCAATATAAATTTAAGAAAAAAAAAAGTTAATAAATAAACTTTAAAGTGATTATTTTTTATCCAATTTTGAGTTTTTTTTGGCATAGGGATCTATTGTCAAAACCACGGTTTCAATTAGATTGTAATTATACATAATTTTAACGTTTTGACTTTTTTTTTTTTTAGTTAGCATAACTTTTTTATTTAGGTGTTAATTTTAAGGTTTTTTTGAGCTACTGTATGAGTTTTGAAGGCCATGTTTGAAAAATGTTGTAATTTGACCCTGTTTGAAAAAATGGTGATGCCGGTAGCACCACTTTTTCATTTGGGGATTGATTTTCATGTTTTTAATGCAAAAATGTGGGTTTTTTGGGCCAGAGTTCTCGTTTTGAGGTCACAGTTCTCATTAAGTTGGTAACTATGTTTAATTTGTGGGGATGCCACAAAGAAATGGTTTTGCTAGGGAAAAAATTGCAAGTGTTCAGTTTGTTCATAATCGAGGTGTTGCAGGTGTTTCAGTTTGTTTGAACAACTGCCTAAAGCTTCCCCTCCTGGATTGGAGCAGCCCGCAAAACCGTTGGTTGAAGCTTTGCTTCCTGAAGAGGACTGTTGGTTGAAGCTCCGCCGCCTGAAGAGGAGAAGTCCATAGGATGCTTCTTGCTCCCCTCCTGGACCAGAGAAGGCCGCAGAACCGCTGGTTTAAGCTCCACTGCCTGAAGAGGAGAAGTCCATGGGATGCTTCTTGCTCCGCCTCTATAACTGGATATGAAACAACTAGCACTGAAGATCTGTCGCCTGAAGAGGAGAAGTCCACGAGATGATTCTTTCTCTACCTCTATAACTGGATATGAAACAACTAGCATTGAAGCTGGCACATTTACTGGCACTGGCTTCACCGAAAAGCAGAAGGTATGGTGAATGCATTTTCACCAGGAAGAAGAATGAACAAACGTATGGAGAATTCATTTTCATGGGGAAGCAAGAAAATATAAAGGAGGGTTTGAAGGGAACCATCTAACACGTAGCCCACAAATGACAGGATTTAGGAGTGTTGATAGGAGTTAGAACACACAGTCCCAATGACAGGCATCAAAACTGCCTCGATAAGATCTTGAAGAACTTTGGGTTAACATTTAATGTTATGAATTAATCCTAGACCTGATGTCTAGCATTAGTTCAATAAACTTCAATAAACATTGAAACTCATCGGAACTCTCTAAATTTACCCTAAATCTTGCCTCAATATGAGGCCAAATAAGACCTCCAACTTACAACTTAGGATAAAAACGCAGTTTCAAAAATTTATGGATTTGCCAAACCTTAGATTAAAAGACTAGTAATTCATTGATTTGCGTGCAAGTTTAATAGAAAAAGATAAAATCGAAACATATCTCAAATTTTGAAATATTAATATTAGTGTCAACATCTTTTAAATAAATCGAAGCATATACAATATTAGTGTCAGCATATGGGTTTATGGTATTATCAATGATGGTTATAATAAATTTTTTTCAATCTTAATAAGATTTTGAATGGTACAAATTCATAATTTTTTTTATTAAAAATGGTTTAATTTAATTTTAAATATTATAATTATTACATATTAATAAATAAATTTATAAATTTTATTTTTTTATATATATAATTTAATCATTTAATTTGTAAAAAATTTATTTAAGAAATATTTAATTTAATTCAATTTTAATTATTATAAATATTACTTATTAATAAAAAATAAATTTATAACTTTTTTTTTTTTAAGTAAATATTGTATTACCTTATAGATTCAAAAAACATATACATATGGGGAGCTTGTGGTATGTTTTGCCAAAAGTGGAAACTAGAATATATCTAGGCTTTGAAAAGTGGTCCATGACCTCAGAAATTATCATGTCTAAGTTAAACAAAAAAACTGATGAACAAGGAGGCCAGAGGCCAGAGGCCGAGATTATGCTTTTCTAACATTTAGCAAAACAAAGGCAAACTTGAAATTATCAAACACCAGAAGCACCTTGATTCCAATCAGCCAACGAAGAGTTAGGTAGAGCTGGAGCAAAAGTGAAAGGATGAATGCATGTTGGGCATCTTCATTTTTCAGGCTCGCTTGAGAATGAATCAAAGAACATGTTCAGTTGAAGGTGAAGAGTTTCCTGGTGATGTAACTAGTCTGCGACATCCCTTCTCATTTCAAAAATGAGATTTAATTGCTCTGCAGAGAAACTTTGTTACAGGGTCGTCTTAGGCACTGTTTCCTCAAACTGTGAAACCACTTTGTTCATGTACATATCTCCTAGGGTCCCTTCTTCAATTGATACTAGAGTTACCTCTTCGAGAACAGGGAAACAATTGTATTCCTCCTGCTACAGGGTCGGGGAGTCTTCAACCCTTTGAGTTGAGGGGATGAAGGAGTTCTGGTTTTGCACCGGAGAAGCCAACGTGGGAACATCCATAGATTGGCGCTGAGTTGGAGGGATTTCCTCCTCTAAAAGGACAGGGCCACAGTAAAAGGCGTCCCAATATTGAGTTGTGGAGGGATAAACAACATCATGCAAAGCAATGTGATGAGACAGAATAGGGGGAGGGGTAGGGCTAGTTCTTCTAGCAATGAAGTTGTAGTAGGTTGCGCCTCGCTTCGAATTTCCTCGCTCTCTAGGCATGATGATTGTGAGGATACATAGGAGAATTAGCAAAGGGGAGGAGACTAGAGAGCTAGAGTTCTAGTGCGGCCTTGTGAGAGTCTGAAAAGACTTGAACATAGCTAGCATGGGAGAAGTGGATTTATCACTAAGAAGAAACATCACAATGGAGCCTATACCTTCCATTTTAAATATTGTGGAGCAAGAATTGATGGGAACTTGCAACCAAGTACTAGAACTAATGGAAACCAATGCCATTCCAAACCTGCACATTAACTTCCGCCTACGGATCAAACCTCCATCCATCACATCGGCATTAAAGAACAACATCGGGAGGATTTGAAGGAGGAGGGTGGCAATGACTTGCCATGACAGGACTATTTGCATGTTTTCCATGTGGCACCCCATCCGGGGAATAAATTTATAACTTTTTATTTCATTTAATTTAATATTTTTTTTCAATTTTTATAAAATTTATAGGGAACGTGAAATCAACTTCCATGTTGATCGCAAATCTTATGAAATATTTTATGGAAAATGTGAAGTCAACTTCTTATTTACCGCAAAGCTAATCGTGTCTAAGGAACTAATAATGGATAGTGAAATTACAAAAGTGCATCTCTCGGAGAAATTACAAAAGTGAAAACTTGTAGTTAAGGAAATCAATGACATTATTCAATGGGAAAATGGGGTCGAGGAGAGTTTAAATAGTTAAATATTCTTGTGTAAGTATCATCAGTCAATAAAAAAAAATCTAGGAATTAAAGACTTGGGACAAAAATTTGGAATCTAGATCTTGGTTAAGGCTACAATTATAAGTTGTAGTCTAATTGTTCTACATTTTGGTTTTGGTTCTTTTTCGGGGATATTTTGTGTTTAGAGAAATTGTTGGATCTGCATATTTGAATGGTTAATTCTGTATAATATGAGTGCCCCAGGATTTTTTCAGCACGTTGAATCCATTTCTGCAATTAGAAATACAATTTAAACCATCACAATGTGTTATGTGCTCAAAATATTGAATCTCTCAAATATGATATGAAAATTTTGGAAAACAATTATTCCTAACTTTATTATAACATCTCTTCTCCACAATAATCATGATTAAGTTTAGGTCAACAAACAATTTCGTTATTCCCCCTTTCATAAACTTAATTGTGATGGTGGATTAAGTTTAGGTTCACAAACATTTTCATTATTCCCCTTCCATAAACTTTATTTTAATGGTGGAGCATGAAATATAGGAGATGAAGGAAAATTCCATGAAAATGAAAGCATTGAAAACGAGTAACCTTATGTTGATAATTGTGAATTTTTATCAACAATCTTCTAGAAGGTTGCAAACATGGTAGTGGGAATGATAAATGTCAAAAATAATGATGACACATTAATGATAATAATAATTGTGATGCTAACAATATAAGTATAAACAAACAATACAAATCATACTTAGCATATGAACATTAAAATAGTACAAATATGGTAGTGGGAATGATAAATGTCAAAAATAATGATGACACATTAATGATAATAATAATTGTGATGGTAACAATATAAGTATAAACAAACAATACAAATCATACTTAGCATATGAACATTAAAATAGTACAAATCATGAAAATATCATATTATCTAAAATTTAAAGGTTTTAAAAGGTGAACATAAATTGAATAAGAAAATAAATATTCATGCACCACCACCTACAATAGTTACACATAGAGGTGAATCTTAATAACTAGGTTTAAAGAGCCATCCAAATTCTTCTTGGTGGTTCCACAATATATGGGGGTTCTTATACATCACTAATAACTTTTACTAGTCACCCCCCTAGAAAATTATGGTAAAATGCATGGCTATTTATCATCTACTACTAGGAATTGGAAATCATCATGGAAGTCATGATGGCATATTTAATGTGTCTTCCTTATTTTTTTTATTTCCCTCTCCATTTTAAAGATGGTGTGCTAGTTGAATCTCTGCATGACTTATTGTTGATAAGGGGCCAAAGATCTAGTGAAGGAAAGGCATGGGAGAGTCACTTAGTGAACCTATTACATAAGTTCGTTGGATATTAAAGAGTACCCCTAATTACAAAAGAAAAAAAATCATATTTAAGGAAACCAATGACATTATTCAATGGGGAAAATGGGGTTATCGAGAGTTTAAATAGTTAAAAATTCTTTTGTAGGTATTCTCATTCAATAAAATTTAGGAATTATATACTCAAATTGGACAAAAATTTGGAACCTCAATCTTTGGGAAAAATCTTAAAGTTGTTGGATTATCGAGGGAGGGGGGTGAATTAGTAATAGAGGTTTTAATCCTTTTTAACCACAATATATAAGTGTTGTTTATCTTTATGATCAATTTACCATTATCATTCAACAAGTGAAGAATAAATGAACCGTGAACAATGAGCAATCATACACATACATAGTACACCATTATTTTTACGTGGAAACCCAATGTGGGAGAAAACCACATAATTTTTTTTCTTATATGTCTTTAAGAATTACATTCATTGGAAGCACCAACTTCCTTTGTTCTCCAGTTGCAATTGGAAGGAGGTTCCAACCCCTTATAATTTTAGGCTACAACCTGAGGGAAGCTCCAACTCCCCAATTCTCTGGCTACAACCAAAAGGAGGCTACAACCCCTTATGTTCTCCGGCTACAACCACCTATCCTTGCCCCATCCAATCACCCTTAAATATAAGTGTCAAATGATGAAACCACTACCACACTGTCCCTGTGAGATATACCACTGCAAACCTGTACCAATCTGTGCCAACAACCTATACCAATATCTTGTAGTCAATCATGTACCATAAGTCAACCTTTACCAACAATTACCAATGGGTACGTGAATTGTATATGCTGCAACTCACGTATCTATGTGCCATGTCTATACTGCAGCCTGCGTATGTACACGACCTGTCTATATTGTAGCCTGCGTACATGTTAAGAAAGATAGGGTTTTCACATTTTCTAAAACTCAGACACTTTGTTTCCTTGTCAAATTAACCTGCAACCTGTCATTGTGTCCAATCTGTAGTTGTGTCCTATGCATACAACATCATACATATCCCTTAACCAAGTGAATCTATATCTCTCTAGTCATGTGCCATACATGTGTGTACAATCATGATCAAGTGTAATGACCCTCACATGGACTAGACATCAAACCCTCACTGATATGTAGCTTGAAACTTCAAAAGCAACTTCAAAACCATTTCAAAACCAAAATCCCTCAATCATGTGCCAAGAAATACAAGATATGCCACAATATTAACAAGATGTACCAATGATAAATATCAGATATATCAGCACTGTATTTTTGTAGATATGACTTATACAGTAAGTGTCATACAACCAATAGCCTCTCTAGGGAAAATCCTCAAATCCCATAGCCATATCTCATGCAGACAACAATATCCAACTATTCATAAAAATAAGACATACCTTTTGAACCTGTAGATAGATATGTTGTATCTGGTCACTGTAGACCTTCATGGTAACTTTCTTTCAGAATCATAGAACCTGACACCCTCAACAACTCAAGCTTTCATGGATTTTCCAACTGTACGTGCCTTGTTATACTTCCAGTCCACATACGTACGCGACCTCTTCCACTGCAACCAGCGTACATCTCAAAAACTAGGGTTTTTTCAGTATTTATGCAACTCCAATTTTTTTTTTGTCAACCCTTCTTGCTACCTCGGACTTGCGTAACTTCAGATGCATCAATGAGTACCTGCAATAAACCTTACACAATAATATATATTCAATGTTCTCAATAGGTGCTAATCGGAGACCCTATCTCTCTTATTTATACTCTCCAAATAGCTTACTCTAGGGGTTACCTTCTAACCAATTTAACACAACTTCCTTCTTTTAGGAATAACCCACTTCTAAGCACATTTCCACTTATAACCACTTTATCCACAAATAGTAACCTCTCCAATTCTAGTTGCAACTAATTTATTTTTAAATTATTTTCTTATTAATGCAACAACTTAAACCATGATTAACTCCTAGTTTCACCCACTTTGACTAGTAAACTTCTTCTAGGGGTTTCTAGAATAATTTGACTTCTTTGACCTTCTAGGGGCTTCTACATAACTGATGAAGGTTCTCCAACTTCACAAGGCCATAACTCTCTATCTGTGAGGATTTATGTGATGATCCACATATCACCGAAAATGGAATGACATGTACTTTCCATATAGAATAGTCTTACCTACAAATATATTGATCTTCGTACCTTTATGCCTCAAACAAAAAAGAGTCCCTTAACCATACTATTGGGGCTACTGAAATTTGTTACCGGACTTGCTTCAAGGGTTGACGTCAATGAAAATCAACCCAATTAATCAATAATCTCCCCCTTTGGCATTGATGACAACAATTTGATGCAACACTGAAGTCATATCGCTCATGATACCGCTATGACCATCACTCCCCCTAGAATCATTCCTTTGTTCTCACTCCAAACATCTAACTCTCTTTCCATGTATCTGAAGAATCTCTCCCCCTTTGACAGCGATGGAAAAGTTAACATCTCGTTGGGGCTGCTCCCCTTAATTGAACTTTCCCTGGGGATGCTCCCCCTGACTAAACTCTCCATAATTGTCCTATGTATGGTTCTTCCTTGTGTAAATCTAAGACATATAAGATAACCATTCAAAAGCGTTCATTTTGGAGTAGAAACTACTCCGAGTCTCTGTCGAATATACTCAAAAGATTCATTTGGAAACGGTTTTGTAAAGGTATCTACAACATGTTGATATTTTGTTCCCACATATTCAACTCTGATGTTCTTCTCTGCAACATGTTCCCATAGAAAATGATACTTGATTAGAATGTTCTTCATCTTGGAGTGCATCAGTGGATTCTTTGAGATACAGATGGCGCTTGTATTATCACAATATATTGGAATGGGCTCATCATACTCAACCTGTATATTTTTCAAAGTTTGTTTCATCCATATAACTTGTGTACAACATGTTGTTGCTGCAATATACTCTGCTTTGGTTGTAGACAATGATACTGATGATTGTTTCTTTCTTAGCCAAGATACCAAACACTCACCCAAGTAGAATGTTGCTCCACTTGTACTTCTTCGGTCATCAATGCAACTTTCCCAATCTGCATCTATGTAGGAAATAAGTGATAGATCCTTTCCTTTTGGATACCATAATACAAACTCTTATCTACCCTTGATATATCTAAATATCATTTTTACTACTAGAACATGTGATTCCTTTGGTGTTGTTTGAAATCATGCCACCTATCCAACTGCCTGCATTACATCTGGTATGAATGTAGTCACACAAAGTAAGATTCAAATCATTGACCTGTACTTCCTCTGATCTATAGACTTTTAATCATCATCTTTACTTAAATTTCAACTTGTTTGCATAGGAGTATTGACTGGTTTGCAATCTTCCATTCCGAACCTCTTTAGCATTTATCTAATATACTTGGTTTGAGAAATAAAAATGCCTTGGTTTCTTTGACATATCTAAAGACCTAGAAAGAAGGATAGTTCTCCAAGTAATGACATGTCAAATTCATTCTGCATATCCTTTGCAAATTTTTGGCTCAACCTGCCATCATCACTTCCAAAAATAATATCATCGACATAAACTTCAATTAATAAAATACTATATTGAGTTACCTTGATGTAGAGGTTGTTGTATGCATTTCCTTTCCTGAACCCTTGCTATTGTAAATATCTATCTAGTCTGGAGTACCATGCTCTGGGGGCTTGTTTGAGACCATACAAGGCATTCTTCAACCTACAAACATAATTTTCATTCCCTGACAACTGAAATCCTTCTGGTTTCTCAATGTAGACTTCTTCTTCTAGTTCCCCATTCAGAAAAGTTGATTTCACGTCCATCTGATACACTTTAATATTCTTGGAGAATGCATAAGCTAGGATCAATCTGATTGCTTCCATTCTGGGAATTGGAGAAAACGTCTCTTCAAATTCAATACCTTCAACCTATGTGTATCCTTTACATACCAATCTAGCTTTGTTCCTGGTAACCTATCCATTTTCATTCAATTTATTTCTGAAGACCCACTTTGTGCCGATCACATTCATGTACCTTGTCCTTGGAACCAATTCCCAAGTGTCATTCTTATCTATCTGATCTAGCTCTTCATCCATGGATTTCATCCAGAATTCATCCTTGTTGGATTCTTCAAAGATACTAGGCTCAATCGAAGATAAGAGTGCTAGGTGCAATTGTTCTGGTGAATGAATTCTTCTGCTAGTCTCAACTCCTGCATCTTTGTTCACGATAATATGATCTGATGGATGATTCTTCTTTATTCATTTTCTAGGTGTCTTTGGAGGTACTTGAATATCTTGTTGTTCTTGCTCTTTTGCTTCTAACTACTCTTCTTCATCTTCCCCTTCTGCTACTTTTTCCTTTTCTTCTTCTTCATGAACTTGTTCCATTGACTCCTTTTCTTCTTCCTTTATTTTTCGTCCACCTGTCTCATCAACTATCACATTGATGCTTTCCACAATTTTTTTGAGCCTTAGATTGAAACATTTGTATGCTTTCCTTGTAATAGATTACTCAATAAGTATGTCTTTGTCCACACGAGAATCAAACTTTCCCATTCTGCCATCTTCTCCCTTGATGTAGCATTTTCTTCCAAAAACTCTGAAGTGCTTCACATTCACTGGTCTTCCTTTCCATAAATTGTAGGGATTTTTATCACTATTGTTTCTGAGCATTAATCTGTTTTGAATACGAAATGTTGTAGGCACTCCATGTTTCCAAAAGACATTTGTTAACTTGGAATCCATTAACATAGTTCGATCCATTTCCTGTACTATCTTGTTCTTCCTTTCGACAACTCCATTATGTTGAGATGTCCTAGAAACAAAGAATTGTCTTTTTATTCCATGCTTGTAGCATAAATCCATAAATTCCTTTGAAGTAAACTCTCTTCCATTATCATATCTCAAACATTTGATTTTTGAATCCATTTCATTTTCAACCATTTTCTTGTATACCTTGAAGTTCTTGAATGCTTCTGAATTCTTCCTGAGAAAACAAACTGCAGTCATCCTTGTATAATCATCAACCAATAACATAAAGTATTTCTGACCTTTTAAACCCTTTGTTCTAGTTCGTCTAACTAGATCAGTATGCACAATTTCCAACGGTCTTATTATGGAGTATTCCTTTGATTTGAACTTGGTCTTTGTTTGCTTTCCTTGTTGACAACGCTTGCATAAAGTGTTGGTTGGATTCGTGATCTGGGGAATTTCTCTGACTGCTTCCTTTCTTCTGACTTTGAAAAGGTTATCAAAGTTTATGTGACACATTCTTCTGTGCCATAGCCAAAATTCATATTCCTTTCCTATACGACATTTTTCATTTCCAATTTCACTTAATACATATATGTTTCTTGAAGTTCTTACAGTTGTTGCAACCAATATGCCTAAACCTGTTTTTCTTATTTCACATTTCTGTGAATAAAATACAAGTTTGTGACCTTGGTCACAAATTTGACTTACACTTAGAAGATGATGTTTCATATCTTCCACTAGTAGAACATTTTATGCATTGGTATCCTTGTTTCAAATTCTGACTATGCCTCTTCCAATGATTCTAGCTGAGTTGTCGTTTCCAAAGGAGACTGATCCATCTCTTTCCTCTCTCAAGGTTAGAAACTTGTCCTCATCACATGTCATGTTCTTTAAGCATCCATTATCAACATACCAAACACGTTTCTTGTGTTTAACTTGTAGATAAAGTGTTCATTCTTCATTGTTATATTGATTCTGCTTTCTTATCCATATTCTCTATTGATATTCTTGTTTGTGACTGCTGTTATTATGTTGTGATTCTCTATGAGGGAATTTCCTTCTACAATATTTGTCCATGTGTCCAAAGTTATTTCACTTGTAGAATTCCACTTCAGTGCTCAAGGAATCAAACATGTTGTAGATTTTTCTCTGTGTTTCCCTAGGAATTATTGGATAACCATTTTTTGCATGACTTTCATAGTTGTTTCTGTTTCTGCTATTGTCTCTGCAATTTACAGCTTTATGTCCAAAATTGTTACATGGATAATATAAACCAAAGATGATAGTTTGATAACTAGGAGTTGAATATATTCTGAAAGGAGTTACTCTTATGAATCCTTCTTTTTATTGAGGCCTTCTTGTTTCTGAATGTCATTGATTTTGAAATATGAATCTTTTGGGTGGAGGAGTGTCCCTATGATATTCCTTGTAAAACTCCTTGTCTCCTCTCATTGTCTCTGCATATCTTCTTGAATGTGTTTCTTGATTTGTTGTTTTGGATCTTGATCCCCTTTCTGTTTGATTGTATCCAAGTCTGGACTTGTCATTATTTGGTCTCTAGTTGTTAATAATTTTATCCAAAACTTTAGAGTTATTTTGCATGTTTTTCTTTTGAAGATATTTTCTCAATGTGAAAATCTCTGCTTCCAGATTTCCAATGATCTTGTCTCTTTCTTGTAATCGTTCTTTTAGTGCTTCTTCAATTCTTGTGTCTTCTTCAACTTGAATTTTTAATTTAGTGATCATCTGCTCTAGTTCTTCAAAGTAGGAATTTTGAGTTTCCTCTTTTCTTTTTAGTTCCACTTGTAATGACTTGTTTTTCTTCTTTTCTCTTTTTATAACTTCTATAGCACTCAACAATTCTTCTCTATAGTCAAATTGCAAGATACCAGATATAATAAATATGCATAACAGAAATAAAATGCTAGAAATGGAAGAATAACAATAATAACACCAACATAATCTCCACAAAAACACATAAATGATATAAGAAAAACAACATAAATAAAACTTTGATTCAGAAAGAAATGTTCACGGGCCTCTTCGAGGGGGAAACCTCCAGTCGAGCAACGCTCTGTTACAATAATCTCCAAGCTAGGGTTTTCATACCCTCGACCCTTATTTATACTAAATATGTCTATCAGGAGAAGCATCTAGAGGAAGATCCTTCTAGAAGCGGAAGCTTCTATTAGGTCTTCTTACATCCGCCTTATTCTATTTTATTGAAAGGATTTATTAATATTGACCTTTATTACATCTGAATATATTGATCTACCTATGTGCAGGTTAGGACCCTAACATGTCCGACCCCTTAAAAACAACCTTGTCCTAGAGGCTTGAGATGTGGAAACTACTACAGAATGGTAGCTGGTTCCCAAGTGGCATCTACTGGAGTCGTATCTTTCCCACTGGACTAGCACTTCCTTGATGGTTCTCTAACGCAGGCAATGCTCACGCTGGTCCAAAACTTCTTCTGGCTGTAGCCAAATGGATCTTTCTTCAGCTAACTCTGGAAGGCTGGTTTGAATTTGACACCTGGTTCCAATCACCTTCTTTAAGCATGAAACATGAAAAACAGGATGTAGCTTCGACTGACTGGGCAGAGCTAACTGATATGTGACTTGTCCCACACGCTTGAGAACTGTATAAGGACCATAAAATTTGGGTGCTAGATTTTGACAATTCTCGGCCTTGAGGGAAGTTTGCTTGTATGGTTGCAGTCGCAGAAACACCTGATCCCCTTCTGCAAATTGACGTTCAGAGCGACCTTGTTTTTCTTGTTGCTTCATGTGATTTTGTACCATGACCAAGTTATCTTTAAGGGTACAAAGAATATCCTCTCGAACTGTGAGTGTTTGGTCAACCGCCTGGACCTTCGAGGTACCCGGTAAGTATGAGAGAACTGAAGGTGGCTTATGTCCATATATCGCTTCAAAAGGAGTCATGCGAGTAGTTGTATGGTAGGAAGTGTTGTACCACCATTCGGCTAGGGGTAACCATTGA
>JZKD02S1939770.1:17741-33540 GCA_000966675.3 Picea glauca
GAGGGAGTAGTGGGAGTGATGGGTTTAGGGCGAGGGATAAAGGAGGGTTTTCGGTTTTGAGAGGATACAACCTGTTGTGCTTCTTTAGCTCTTTTAGTAGCCTCCACCCAACTTGGGGGTCGATCCATGAGGACATGGGCCCGAACCTCCTCCTTGAGGCCACTGATAAAACACTCTCGAAAGAAAGCATCAGTCATGCCCTCTATTCGAAAATCCAGGCGCTCAAAGGCAACTATGAAGTCTTCTATTGTTCCAGATTGTTTCAACTTTGTCAAACGACCCAAATGGTTGGTGTCATTGTCAAAGCGTTCATAAAGTTCAATCACAAATTGGGTCCAAGCAATATACCCTTGACAGGAAGTTTTTCTCCATTGCCACCATTGCCAACATTCTTGATATAGATGGAGAACACCATACCCTTGTCTCACCTATCTCCCCCTTCTTGCCCCTCCCCCTTTTCCACCCATATCCATCCACCTTCCCTGTCCACTCACCTCCTCTCCCAACCCCTTGATCCCCTCCACACTGCCTCTCTCTCTACCCCACATCCTCTCCTTGGTAAGAATGCACAAGTATTTTAAGAACTCTTGCGTAGTCCTACCAAGGAGTCGGCGTGGCATCCTAGGTGGTGGTTCAGGGTTTGTTGAGCCTGTCACATCAAGAACACGTGCATGTTCTTAGGAACATGCACACATTCCTATGTTAGTGTGTTCATGTTCGTGCTCACCGCATTGCCACTTTTTTGTCCATCAACTTTGTGTGAGCACTCTTTATTATTTTTTTTACGTGTTAATGATATTTTTTCCTAGAAATTCATTAAGTAGTTTATATATTGTTATCAATTTTGATTACTTACTAATGATTTGGATATCCATACAAGCAATGATGCACATATAGAAACTTAAAGAGATTTCCTCACTACCCAGAAACAAGCTAGAAGAATAAACCAATGTAGTTACTAATGTGATTATTTTGGAAATTTTTAGAAACAACAACAATAAGAATTAATATGTGTCTACATTCTTGCAAGTAATTTGAATTGAAAACGGAGCAGTCCATTATCTATATCAATATTCATGATGTTAATGGATATTATAGGAAAGGTGTAGTAGAGTGCACGGATTTATATATGTTCTCTAGATTGATATCTATCTGCAATTACTTTCTTATTCATCCCTCACACAAAAATGTAAATTACTTTCTTATTCATCCCTCACACAAAAATGTACTTATAGAGGCTCACCTTGAGATAATGGAAGCAAGCAAGAAAAATGTCCCAATTGAAGAATGGATCTTCTAAGGTAGTAAACTCCTTAGAATTGCTAACTTGATTTTCTATAATAAATATATATATGAAAATAAGAAAAAAATGAATAATACCTTATTAAAAAGCTCACCTCTAGATTAAAGTAGTAGATTTATATAAATTATGCATTGTGCATACCTCTTTCTCTCTCTTTTTCTCTCTCTCTATATATAATGTCACTCTCATATAAGTAATTAATGAAATAATGAAAATCACAACAAATTTTCTCAAAATTTAGCTTAAGGACATTTTCATATAAATGAAAATATTTTTGAAAATCACAACAAACTTCATCAAAATTTAGCTCATGACTTATGACATTTTCATATAAACGAAAGAGATATAGGAAAATTTTATCTAAATTGATTTTAAAAATATTTTTGTGAAAGACACAAAATTTTCAAAATATATGATTTTATTAAGATATTAATTTTATGTTAATAAAAAAATTATAAATTTTTAAAATTAACAAAATAATTTTTAATTTAAAAAAATAAAATTAAAAAATATTAAAAAAACATTAAAACATATATAAATTAATAAAAAAATCAAAACACTAAATGACTTCCATAGTCCATGCTTGGTAAGGACTAGTACGAAAAGCTAAGCTTTAGAATAGTAATCGTATATCTTAAAAAAACCTTAATTTCCATGTTTGGTAAGGACTATAAACAAATTAACAAAAAAGTCAAAACACTAAATGACTTCAAAACCAAAACTATATTCCATGTTCGGTAAGGACTAATACGAAAAGCTAAGGACTATAAACAAATTCATAGTAAAAAACTCAAACACTAAATGACTTCAAAGCCAAAACTATAGCCCATGTTGAGTAAGGACTATTACGAAAAGCTAAGCTTTACATGATAGTACTCATATATCTTTTGAAAACGTATAATTAATAATTAAAAATAAATAAATTCCATGTTTGGTAAGGACTAATACGAAAAGCTAAAACAAATTAATAAAACGGTCAAAACACTAAATGACTTCTAAATCAAAACTATAGTCCAGGTTTGGTAAGGACTAAGCTTAATAGTAATTATATATCTTTTGAAAAAGTATAATTAATAATTAAAAAAACTTAATTTTATTAATATGATGAAGATGATTAATGTTTATTGAGATTAAAATTGGTATTTTCCACTTTTAAAAATGTAATAAATTATTTTTGTGTTTATTAATATGATGAAGATGATTAATGCTTATTGAGATTAAAATTGGTATTTTCCACTTTTAAAAATGTAATAAATTATTTTTTTGTTCGAAAGGTTTTAAGACAAATATTCCAAGATTACCATAGTTTTGATGACTTGGGAGGTTAGAAGGTCTGTATCTTAAGAGATATTTTGAAATTGTGATCTAATTTGAGTATACTTAGTGCACTCTAGGAGAAAGTGATATTCATCTTCAACCATCTTAGTGTCACAATCATGTGAGATTATTTCATCCTAACGTGTTTTGAGAATTGTCCAATGCCCAGTTTGGTGCAACTCCTGGGAGTTGGTTCAAATTTTAGCAATATAGATTTTCTTCTTTGAGCTATTCAAAATGGAGAGATGTTTTTTATCTTCTAGGTTAGAGTTGACCACCTCCTTTTTGTATCGTAATTTACTTTTATCCTCTTTATCGCACCACATAAATATAATTGATGTTGTATAAAATTAAAAAATATATAATATTTTGAAAGGTTTTTTTTTTGTAAATAAAAAAGGGGCAATTCCTTATTAATACGTTGTCACTGTAAAAAACTTATATGTGTCACTAGCATGCCACATGTTCTGCCAAACTAGTGGAAACCGAAACATGTGTCCACCTATTATGCTTTCGGCTAAAAAGGGCAGTTGTCATGCCAATTTGTTGGAAACTAGAGAAGGTGGCGGTTGGTAGTGCTGACAACACTGTTTGAGTAAACTAGACATACTAAAAAACTCTGAAAATTGAAACTAGGCAAAAAAAATGAACAGAGTACCAGAGCATGCTGACAAGAAAAAAACTCCATCATCGTGCCAGTGGCGCCCAGAGAACTGTGCAGAATTAAAAATTAGAGGGGTTGTGAGAACAATGGAACCTGCCATCCGGAGAGCCACTGTGAAGGATGCCATCACTGGGCTTAAGCATGTAGGGTTGTGCACAGGTCGGGGCACCTCTGCTTGGTTGGTGTGTTTGAAAAGGTATCGAACAACATGTCGATGCGACTGCTGATGAGGGTGTGTCGATGGAGTTGCTCCACCATATATCCTTTGATATCAAAAATAAGCTCCAACTGCTCCAGGATGAAGAGTCTGGGTGGAGTCTGGTCGCAATCCTCAATTGGGTTCAACGATGGAGGCTCAGTGGTGGGGAATTCCTCTTGAATAATGCAGGTGGCGCCATCCATGGTCGTCGTTGTTCCTGTAACAACAACACCGGTGCTGGGGCGAATATGGGCTTCTGGAACCGTGTAGAGGAGGGACTCTGGTGGAACCTGAATTAGTTCCTCCGGGAATTCCTCCTCCACGAAGGCCATTGGAGGCGTATGTGGCCATACAATTCGTTGAGTTCGGGCGATGGATAGAGCCCTCTCCAAATTCTGTAGGCGTCTTTGCCTTGCAGCACGACTGTACCAAGCAGGACCTCGGCTGGTCTTTCCTCTCTCTCTCAGCATGGTGGAGCCTGGAGGGCGAAGAGAACTATGTATGAGGTCAGAGAGAACCAACTGGACCAAAACCAAATTCCCGAGTAGAGCAAGGAGACAGAGCCCATAAGCGAAGTGGTGAATGTCATGGCCAAGCTGGATAGTTAACCAAGGGGCAGATATGACCACTATGCTTTCACTCGTACCCATTGTCGCCCTCCTGCAATTAATCATCGAGGCCTCCATTAATTTGGCACGAGAGAGTTGTCCTCCCTTCCTTTGCAAACTTTTATGGTCGTCCTTCATCCAAGAATAAGCATTGGGGTGGCGGACGACCATATTTATGGCAAGTTTTGTAAGGGATTGTGTAACCTCCCTTGGACTACATGTCACCCCATCCAAAGATAATACTTTTAAAGGTTAGCAAACTAAATTTTAAAGATTATTTTTACAAAGTCAAATAACTTTGAGTCCCACACTCTATGGAAGGGCTTTGAGTCCCATACTTTATGGAAGGGTAGTATAAAAAAATACATCTATTATGTACTCAAATTGCCTCATTTTCAACCAGTTCTATTTTTTTATGAGTCAAAGTTCCACGTGTTTTGATCCTCAAATAGCAAAGTTCCTATTACATAAATGTAAGTGTGACTTTGAACATAATTCCTATCAAGCCATTTTTACCCAAAAGTGATATGAGTATCCCACACTCTAAGAAATTCCTTTCTATAAAAATAAGTTTAAAAACAAATCAATCTAATATCTGATTTTACTTACTCCTTACTCATAACCAACTATAAAGGGAAACTTTTACATTATATCTTTTAAATAGTTAATAATTAATCGAAAGTTAATATAGTTCATCGTAGACTTAAAGCAATATGGAAAATCGTGTTGCCGGTAGAGTATACTCTTCCGTGTGAAGGCCAAAGTATAACGTCACAGCGATCATATTGATGCATTATACACAACTGCATTAGAAACAACTGTATCTCAATACATAAATTAGCATAGCCACATAATTGTGGCTGATTAACGTCGAAAGGTTGATAAAATGAAAAGAATCCTTAAAAGAATATATTAAATTTTATTATTGATTAACAAATAAACGGTTGAGCTTTATTTATCTGGTGTTAATATTTTAAATTATGTTAATCACTTAGGTGGCAATCAGTGAGCTATCAAAGTAATTTTTAAATATGATTAGGTATATGTAAAAAATCAAACACATAAACTGATGTCTTTATAATAGCTAAGAAGTTAATGATTGAAATCACAGCCATTTATTTTGTGTGACTACTAAGAATATTCCAGCCATATTTAATTTTGTCCATAAAAAACTTATTAAGCACTAAACCCCTATTAAATCTCCCCATTATCAATAGATATACGTCTTTCGGCGTAACTATATTTATTACATAAAAAATACGGTGGAAATGAATAACATTAAATAAATAATACCGGCGTTTGATGTATGCTTTATTATAAGGAGCAAAATTTAAAATTTACGTGAAAAAAGCATCGCAAAATTCGTGAGTGGAGGACATGATTCAACAAAGCCGCCGCAATAGCATGCGGCAGAGGGGGAGGAGGATTCAGTATACATTTTTATACAAACATGTGGGCATCTGTGCATTGCATCTGTCCAATTTTGACTTCATTTCAAAGACTCTGAAAACCATGAAAACCAGCAAAGATATCATGAATTCCTCCTCCACATTCACAATGCGCTCAGGAGTGCTCTTCGTAGCGCTGGTACTCACAGCCCTGGCCTCTCTGGTCATCTTCATGAACAGCGCAGACTTCAAAGAAATTCTCATCCGCAATACAACGTGGTACAGAGAGCAGAATACACAGACTGCAAAGGCAAATCCCCCCATTGTTGTAAAAACGGATAATGAAAATTCTTCCATCATCAACGTGCGAGGAGCCCAGATCTTCATCAACTGCAGCTGCCCTGCATATGTTGAATCCAACAAAACAAGTGACTGCAGCCATGAATCAGAGCTCAATCCTCCAGTGGAGCCGAGGCCTGATCATGATCCTCCCTTCAGCATTTTGATGGGAATCCTCACTCGTGCAGATCTGTACGAGAGAAGGCATTTCCTGCGCATGATCTACGGAATACAATCCACAAAGCACGCGAGAGTAGATGTGAGATTTGTTTTCTGTAGCCTGCACAAGGACGACCAGAAAATCTTGGTGGCCCTGGAGATCATGAGATACAATGACATCATAATTCTGAATTGCGAGGAGAACATGGACAAGGGGAAGACTTATGCCTATTTCTCCAGCCTGCCCGCCATGGGAATTCGCTACGACTATGTCATGAAGGTAGACGACGATGTCTACTTTAGAATCGATAACTTGGCGGAGTACCTGAAGCCTCTGCCGAGAGAGGACTCTTACTTTGGCTACGTTGCTTCCTGTCAAAACATGGATCCCTACAAGAACTACATGTCCGGATTGGGCTATGGGCTCTCCTGGGATCTGGTGGAGTGGATCCAGAGTTCTCCCATTGCTAGGAACAAGAGCGAAGGGACAGAGGATCTGACTGTTGGGGCGTGGTTAGATGAAGGGAAGAAGGCCAAGAATAGATTCACTGCTAAGCCTGCCATATATGACTTCCCTGGCAGCAACGGCGCTTGCTCCCATGACTTCATTCCTGATACTATTGCGGTTCACAAGCTTAAGAGCAGGGAGAGGTGGTTTCAGGTGCTGCAATACTTCAATGTCACCGCTGCTGTTAATGAGTCCAAGTTGTATCATCTGTGATATTAGGGTTGGAGATCTCATGTCCATTGAAATTTTTACTTTGGTCTGGAAAGTGAGAGCAGAAGGCCTGTACTGTTTTGGTTTAAATAACAGATAATTGTAATTTCTATTAGCATGGATGATTATTAGGCATAATCACCAGTCGAATTATTTGGATTTGTAAAATAATTTTATGGGAATAATAAACAAATTTTATGTTTATTCTGGATTGTTTGAAAAAAAAATAGAGTGTATTTGTTTTTCATTGAGGGCTATTATGTTGTTTTGAAAAAAAAATACAGTTTATTTGTTTTTCATCGAGGGTTATTATGTTGTTATTAGTTAATAATAGAAAAGCAAAAATCAGAAGTCTGTGTGGAAGTTTTATTCAACTCAAAGCACATCACATTTACAGAAAGTATAACAAGGCTGCAGATCAGATGTTCAAGGAAACATTACAGCTGGATGAAGAAGGTGCTTTTTTTATAAAAATTACAGATGGACTTTCACGGAACTATGAAAAAGTGTCTACTAGATAAAGAATACCTATACAAAGGAAAATGATAAGTTAGATATCCACTGTAAAAGATTAGTTAATGTTTTTTTTGTATTCTGATAAATTTTGTAAACAAGGTATTAACCTTAAGGGTAAAGGCTGTTGTATATGGTTGTTTAGAAAAGTTTAGGTGAAGGTTTAATGATGGGAACAGTCATGAACTGAAGAGTCATGAACTGAAGATAGACAGATTTAAGATGTAATGTTCTTTTGGAAACAGATTTATTATATTAACTAATATAAGATATTTTTTTTTATGAAAAAAAATAGAAAAGTATAAAACAGAATATGCAAGTTTTCACATTTAGTCATAATGTTATAGAAACTTCTGAAGTAAAATTGTGTTTGAAATTTTGAAATGTTCAAAATTTCTAGTGGATACTCCACTCATCATCTGGGACATGAAAAACTTGTATGTAGTAAAAGAGTGCTAAGATATCAATAAATTATGATAGATATTGTCGTTTCAGTTGGAAATAGCCCTTGAGTTTAGGTTAGGGATAGTTAACAATAAAAATATTAATAGCATTAAAAAGTATTAATAATATTAAAAATTATTAATAATATTAAAGTTTGAGTAATGAAAATTATCAAAGAGAAATTTGGATGGTACCAATGAAATATAAATTAGTCAACTATTACAAATGGTCAACTACAACCTCTATCATAATATATTGATATCTCAACACTTTTTTACTACATACAAGTTTCTCAGGTTCTTTATGAGGGATGAAGTGTCTACTAGAAACTTTAGACATTTCAAAACTCCATACATTTTTGCTCCAAAAATTTCTCTAACAAATATAAAACAATTTATAATTTATGTTTTTTCAATTATTTTAAAAAATATTATAAAAATAAATTATAATATTATTTTTATTTTTAATAAAATATCAAAAATAAAACACTTAATTATTATTTTATTTATTTTAAAAAGTAGTATTAAGATAATGTGTAAGTTGTCCTATATAATAGCACTATATAATAGCACTATTTATGGATATTTTTATTTTTAATAAAATATCAAAAATAAAACACTTAATTATTATTTTATTTATTTTAAAAAGTAGTATTAAGATAATGTGTAAGTTGTCCTATATAATAGCACTATTTATGGATCCCATTATTTATTGGACACTTTGCTTGCCTTTATATTATATGAATTTAAAGTAACAAACTTTGTAAGAAAGGCTGAGAAACATAGTTTTAAAGGGAAAAAATATTATATGTAGAAGGAAGCAAATTCTAATATTGCAATTCAAAGTTCAAAGTTATATTGTAGAAATAATATTTAAATAATAATTGTTATTAAAATTTAAATAATAAAAAAAAAATATTATTATTTTTTATATTTTTAAATATAAATATAAAAGATTTAAAAAAAAAAATTCTAGTTTATTATATTTTGAATGACAAAGTATAAATATGTACTTTTTCACTTTTATAGGTATTTACAACTATAGTTAAAGGTTTCTTTAATTTCACACTTGGGGATTAAAAGCTCATTTCTTTGGGTTTTCAACATATTTAAAACAAATGAATTGAAAGTTGGTTCATTACATGGCAACTCAATTGCAAATTAAAGAATTGGCTTAAGGAAATGCATGCTAATATGTAAATAAAAGTTCAAGTGGAGTCCAAGTGTATATGGTTTAAGTCTACAATATTTCTTACAAAATACATGTTTTAGGATCTTCAAATTATTTTTCATTTCACATAATCAATCTACAAAATCAACACATTTACTTTTTTCACCAATTTTGAGGGTTTTACTAAAATGGATGTCCAAGCTTCATTACAAGTCCAAATTTGAATTTTTAAGTTACTAAGTGTTCCTCATGACATAATTGAGTTTATCATATGATTAAATTTTTCATCCAATAAAAAGAGTTATTGTTATAACAAAACATGAAAAAACCACTATGATGTTTAAGAATTTTCAATTATCTTGATATGACCTGTTGTAATGAAGAAAATCATGTTAAAATACCTTCTCAAGGAAAACAAAGGGTACCATGATAGAGTATAATAGGTATGAATAAATTAAAAATCCTCATATGACATCAATATCTTCTCACGAGGAAGTTATAAAAGCTCCCTAAAATGACAATTTTCAGTTATTTTTTGGAGAAATGTACACCAAAATAAAATTTTGCATGTTGAGTGAGTTCTAAGACCGCATATAAATGATGTCTATAGATTTTTTATACCTTCTAATTTACTTGGGAATCACGAAAAAATATTATAATATACAAAACAAATTTATTTAACTACAAAAATCAAGGTTTGTGTAGGATAACTATCTTCACCAAAGATGCTCTTCAGAGTTCCTTGGTTGGGAAATATGTGCATATTTGTCTCAAAGGTTGTTGATAAATCAATATATAACTGCTATTTATCTATGTATTTTCTACCTTTTATGCTTCCCTCTTTTCCACACTATGTACCATTGATCCTTGCTCCCTCTCCACTTTACATCATATTTCTTTCTATTTGTAATCCACACCTATGCAATCCACACGTGTAAGAATAGCCTCACTTTCTCGTTCAACTTTTCCATCTTATTCACCTGTTTCACTTTCCTCATAATTACCATCATCTCTTCTACCACTTGCTGCTCCCTCTCAATGGTGCTTACTACCTCCCCATCTTCTCTCTGTTGAACCATTACCATTATCTCAACAAACTCCACCAATACTTTCTATTCTAGCATGTCCTCATTTTTCTTTTCTTTTATTACAACAACTTCTCTATTGTAATCATCTTCAACTTAATGTTGTTATGCTTCATCTGCACTCTTTTACATCAACTCTCCCTACTCCTGTTGTTGCATATTTTATTTAGTTTACAACAATTTATTTTTCTTTTCTACTCATTCAATTTCCTTACAATAAATTCACCACACAAAACATTCTTGGAATCAAGCATTCTTATATGCATATTTTCCACTGTTTGGTCAATCCATGAACCTCGATTGCACTTTTTGGCAAGAGAGTGCATGTAAATAGTGGGATCAGAACATCGATCAAGGTACTTTTTAATCCCTTGATTGGGTATTTTTTAATCCCTTGATTGAGTTATTAAAACCATGATTGATTGATTAATAAATACCTTGGTCAAAGAATTTTTGCACATTCACTTAACATCGATTGAGGTCTTGGGAGGGGTTAAAGAAACCCTTTATCAAGGTATAAAAACCTTGATAGAATATTATAATCTTGATCAAGGTTTAGAATCTCCATCAAGCTACCCATTTTTTATAAAATGAAAAAACAGGCCCACGGGCCATTTTTTCACTTTTATTATGGCATAAATAGAGGGAAGAGTTCGATCCAATCTTTGACCACATACCTCCTCACCCATGAAAACACTACACCATGGCATCTAACCCAAGAGCATGTTTTTTAATAAATTACAAAAAATATTTTATTAAAATTTAACTCATTTATTAAAATTTTAACAACCAATAAAAGTTATGCTACTAAATATTTATTTATTTTGTTTAAACCATATCAATAGGTGGTGTTTACACTGCCATTTTTATTTTCGGCTATATATTGATAAGGGGAAGTACTATCAATTTGTTTCAATCCTCCAATAATGCACAGAGGATTGAAAAAAACGTTGATATATGGTTGAAAATAAAATCGACAATGTAAGCATTAAGCGTTGTTTGTTTTTATTTTTAATTTATTTAGTTTAAAATAATCAACTCGCAATGTAAATGCTACCATATTTTCTTTCCAACTGTGAGTTGGTAAGAAAAAATGCAACAATTATTTTTCAATCCTCCAATAATACACAAAGGACTAAAAATTATTAACCAAATCATTGTTGAAAATTAGCACCGGAAAAACACTACAACTCACATGTTACTAAGTGGAGACAAAATGTGAACTTGAAAGAAAATCACCCTACTAATGGCCATCAATTAAACACAAGGTGAACCCAACAATCAACTTATTTACCACCATTGTTCACAAGAAATGACACTTTCCTAGGAAAAGAAATGATACCTATAATACATTGTAGCCATTGTAACAATAGTAATTGAGACATTCAACAAGACACACTAATTGAGACATTGGAAATGCAAGTTGTCTTCGCACTGACACACAAATCGATACACTATTTACAACTTGCATGGCCATGTGTCTCAAGGAAGAGGGAAACCTCAATCTCATTTGGTCTACTCACTTCTTCATTGCACATGAGTGGGATTGAAAATTTGGGCTTGGAAGTCATGTTAGAAAAACTAAGTGGTGATCACTTAGACCTCTTCCTACTTGACAATTTTGTTGTCTTTTTACCAAGTGCTCCCTTATGATTTCATTGTCTCTACCTTGTTGTTCACCTCATTTTTCCTCCTCTCATTCTCCTTGGTGTTTTCCTTATGTTTTGTTTAGTGTTTGGTCTTCTTTCCTTGTGGCTTATATTGGCAACCCCATGTTTTTGGTAAGTGTAAGGATGGTGGCTCATTTATTCCATTCCACTCATCTCAAGGAAGAAGGAAACCCATTTGGTCTCTTCATTCCTTCCTTGTGCACTTAAGTAAACATCCAAATTTGACCTTGCAAGTCCTCTAAAAAAAGCTAAGTGACCTGACCACTTAGACCTCTTCATGGTTGGCAATCTTGTTTTCTTTTTACCAAATGCTCTCTTGTGGTTTCAATGCCTCCACCTTGTTCTTCACCTATGCCTTCCTCTTCTCATTCCACATGGTGTTTTCTTTGTGTTTCATTTATTTTATGTTCTTCTTACCTTGGGGATTGTCTTAGCAACCCCATATTTTTGGTAGGTGTAAGTATGGTGGCTCTTTTATTCCATGGCACTTGTCTCAAGGAAGAGGGAAACCCCAATTTCATTTGTTCTCCTCACTACTTCCTTGTGCACAAGCAAGCATTCTAATTTGGGATACCGAGTCATCTCAAAAAAGCTAAGTGACTTGACCATTTAGACCTCTCCTTACTTAACAATTTTGTTGTCCTTTTACCAAATGCTCACTTGTGGTTTTGTTGTCTCTGTGGTGTTGTAGTTAAAAAACAGATTGCACACAAAATCTTCACACACTTTTTCATTACGTAATGATCAATATAAATACATTAACAAGATAGTTCTCAGATCTAACTTCTTCTAATTTTAAGGATTGTTGTTGAGAGAATATATCAACAACCTCCAACAAACCAAACCAACTCTATTATTGTAAGAAATATCTCTAACACCCTCTTGTATTGCTTACATTACAAATATCATATCATAATTACAATACTCAAATTTCAACATAGATAGTTGTCTTGATATGTTCTTCATTAGCACTCCTATCCACTTTGTAATCTTCCGATATATGCTCTTTCTCCTCCACAACTTTGAGTTTCCCTTTCAACTCATTTAAGATAACAAAGTTTATGACCATCATTGATGGAATTATAATGATTAACAATATTGACATACTTTACTTTGACAAAGTACATAGCTCATTGAATTTTCCAGACTAGAAACCAAGTAACTGAACCATTCTATGGAAATACTTCCATTTGTCGAACACATAGCTCATTGACTCTAACATTTATCTAGGAGAGTACTCTAGATATTGAACATATCCATAAGTTAATCATACAAGTGACTTTTTACACAAACATAATCACAAAATAATAAATATACAAAACATAACACACTTTCACCACATATTTGTACGCCACTCAATAAATCTGCAATATCTAAACTCCAATGAGCAAACAACTCCACATAGCAAACGCGCAATACACCAGGTCTGGAAACAATAATCATAAGACATAAAAATATATATCCATTAAGGAACGGATGATAATCGCTTTCGTTCCCATTTACACCAAGGAAAGATTCATAAATGACCATTGTATGCACACTGTAAGAACTGACAGTGAAACTTATAGAGCTCTGGATAAGGTTATGAAACTGATTGACGAAATAATCCACACCCTGCCCGTGGTTGACCAACTGAACGGACATTTTCGTCAATGGATTCGCATAATTCATAGCCCGGATTCTTCCATCTGGTCTTTTGAACCTCAGAAGAATCGAGGGGCCAAACTGAATCCGATCTAAGGATTGTATGAACCTTGGCTCGCTAGAAATATTTGTTTGAGTTGTAATTGAAATCTGTAATTTTAAATTGTTCGAGCATCGAATATAGTCGGTCCACTGAATTTAATTCAACATATATCACAATTTCGGATGTTGTATTCCCAATTTTGACAGCCTAACTATCCTCAACTCGTTACAGTATGGAATGATAGCGGTAGTTTCTGTTACGGCAACTCCTTCCTCATGAGATTACAACAACATAAAGCACCGATAAACAACGTCTCATACAAAACAATGGACACACAAAACTGAAAAATTACACTCCAAACTATACTACTCTCCTGGGCTCTCCTAGGAAATCTCGTGAGAGAGTTAAGCCCATAGCACTCGGTTCTGATACCAAGTTAAAAAACAGATTACACACAAAAACTTCACACACTTTTTCATTATGTAATGCTCAATATAAATACATTAACAATATAGTTTTCAGATCTAACTTCTTCTAGTTTTAAGGATTGTTGTTGAGAGAATATCTCAACAACCTCCAAAAAACCAAACCAACTCTATTATTGTAATCAATATCTCTAACAATTGTTCACCTCCATATTCCTCTTATAATCCTGAATAATGTTTATCTTATGTTTCATTTAGTGTTTGGTCTTCTTTCTTTATGGCTTGTCTTGGCAACCCCATATTTTTGTTACGTGAAAGGATTGTGGCTTGTTTATTCCATGCCACTTATCTCAAGGAAGAGGAAAACCCCAATTTCCTCTAGTCTCTTCACTCCTTCCTTGTGCATATGTAGGTTTTCCAATTTGGTCTAGCAAGTCATCTCAAAAAATCTAAGCGATCTGACCACTTAGACCTTTATGCCATTAACAATTTTCTTTTTTTTTACCAAGTGCTCCATTGTGGTTTCATTTCCTTTTCCTTCTTGTTCACCTCCCTCTTCTTCCTATCATTCCACATGGTGTTTTCCTTGTGTTTTGTTTAGTCTTTGGTCTTCTTTCTTTGTAGCTTGTCTTAGAAACCCCATATTTTTGGTAGGTGTAAGCATGGTGGCTCGTTCATGTTGGACACACCTACCACACTTAGGGGGGGACGGGGGCGGTGCGCGGTGAATGAGTGTGGGGATTTTTTCCCCAAAACTTTCCTCTTACACAAAAACTCCTTAGTTAACATTCAACATTTGCTTATTACGCATTGATTTCATTTATAATCAGTTAGATGTGAATACATATCAACAACATATCATCAACAAATCATCTCCACAAAGAACACAAGATGTATGTACAATTTTTCTTTTTATTATGGACTTCAATCTGGGGGTTTTTCAGCAACAATTGAATAGAGTACAACTCTACAAGAGAACCAGCTCTATATACAAGACTCAGCTTACATTTTCAGCACCAACTGAGATGAGGCAACAATCCTCAACAGATATCAATTTGTCAACATAAACAAGTGCACCAACCATGCATCAACCTGTGCCAAACAACCTGTAATCAACCTGTACCATAAACAAGTGCATCCAACCATGTACCAAGTATATACTAATAATGTGTCAACTAATCATAAAAAATGACTCATCAATATGTACAAACATCATCAACTATACACCTCATGTATGTGTCAACTCATCAACTGATTGTCTCAACCATGACTAGTTTTGAATTAGTCAACAACCCAACTTGAAATAATCATAACTTTGTACTTGTAATGAATAAAGATATGAAACTGATACACAATGTTCCTCAGTGTGTTTTATGAAATTCCTCTAGGTGGCACTACTTGGAACCTCTCATAAAAGGCGTTATAGAAAAAATGACATACCTTGCTGAATTTTGGCTTATTCTAGAGAGCGACCTTGTAGATCATGACCCACAAAAAATATTCATGGAATTGAACTGAAACTATTACAAAACATAATACAGCCTGTACCCTAACCAACACACTTGGTCTCACTGAATTTGGATCTGTTATGGAGAAGTTATGACGTTTTTACCCAAAACACCTGTTTTTGACTAGTTTTAGGACTAGCCACAAAACCTATTTTCCACGGAGTGTAACTCCCAAAATACAACGACCCACAAAATAAATTTTTTACCATAGATACTTGGGTATGTTTTCTCAATGGAATAGAAATTTCACGGTTTGAATCATTATAGAAAAAAAGTTATAGCGAAAATGGTGAGATGACCTGTAAATAACATACCTTAGAAAGCACCATCAAAATAATTTATCCTTCCTTGCATTTCAGCCTTCTTTTCTTCACCTTTCCTCATAATTTTGGTTTCACATATATATATTCAATATGTTCAAGTGTGATTAAAATGAGAGAGTCTTGCCTCTTATTTATACTCTCCGAGTAGCTTCCTTAAAAACATATTCTAGGTCACTTGGCCCCACTTTTCTTATTTTAGGGTTAACCCACTTCTAATTTCTCCATTAAATTTATTATTTAAATAATTTATTTTGTATTCACTTTGAATTATAGTACACT
>JZKD02S1939770.1:33550-53036 GCA_000966675.3 Picea glauca
ATAACAACATAACATATTAAATAAATATGTCACTATTTTATATAATAATAATAATAATCTATTTTTAAGGTCACGGCCAAGCCAGCACACCAAATTGCTGTATGAGACTCCCTTGTTTGTGGGACAAGGGACCCTCCTTCGCCCAGCGATTTGACTAGTAAAGTTTACGAAGGTATACATACCCTACCCCCCTCTGGATTTGAACCTGTGACCTCTTAAGAGGAAACACATGTTCTTAACCATTAGACCCACTCAGGCTATATATATATATATATATATATATATATATATATATATACATGTTCTTAACTATTAGGCACACGCAGGCTATATATATATATATAACAAGTTAAGATGATCATGCAGTTGCATTTGGATTGTTAAATAACCTATACATCCCCACTAGCATATGACACCTCATCCTTTTCGTTATCATCATCATTGTACTCCTCCCTGCCACCACTGCCACCATCTCCCTTTGATCGAGTCTCAACATAGTTCAAATCGTCATCTTTTGAATCCTTAGATATAACAACCTAAAAAAACATGTGATATCAAATGTTGAAGTGAAGTGCATTTTGCATAATCAAATTGTAGTATATGAAAAATTTAGCCATATAATAAAATAACAAAGAAAGAAAAAAAAAAAAATTGATATGTTTTTTGGGTGCTTAGTTAAGTAATATAATTTTGTAGATGGTTTTTGTGTTTAGTTAATGTACAACTCAAATCAATTTCCACTTAATATATGAAAAATTTTGAAAATAAATGTTTTTGTCCATAGTTAATCTACAACTCAAATCAATTTCCAATTAATACATGAAATTTTTTGGACATAAACAATAAAAGGAAATAACATAGGCTATGAAATTATAACAATCGTAATCTTTGAATTCAATATAAAATATTCATCATCAAACAACATTACCACTTGATTAGTCCCTGCCCTTCGGGCTACAAGGACTATTAGTAATCGATTTTGCATTCACCTATTATCACGACACGAAAACCAAGTAATTTAATCAAAGTTTCAATCGTTTCATGCAATTTTCCAATTCATATTTATTTTATAACTCTAAGTTTTAAGTTTTACTCCTTATTTGACCTCATATTGAGGCAAGGGGCTTCAAACTTAGGGAAATAATGCTTGAAACTTGGTGAACCGGATATGTAGGAAGCAACTGGAATTAATGCTAAGTTCCAACTTAGCATTAATTCCAAACATTAAATGTCTAATATTTTCTTATGCATAAGAAGTAACCTTCTCTGGTGATAACTCATAACTCTCTCGGGTGAGCTGCCAACCCTATGTTTCGTGAGTTTCCAAGTGTCATCCCACTTGCTCACTTGCAAGTGGCTTGTCATCACTATAAGTATCTTTGCTAAGGTTGTTGTTTCCTCCATTTCTCTTCTTCCTCATGCACCTGAACCCCACTTATCCATCCCCTGCTCCTCCTTTTCCTTCGAGAGATGATCTCCCATATATCCAACAAAGAGTGACACCATGCACTTTTTCATGAAATAACCTTTGTGATTGTTTGATAGAGATCTACCTGCACTTTTTCATGAAATAACCTTCCAGCTGCAATATGTCAAGGAGAGAGAGATTCCACCTGCAATATGTAGAGGAGAGAAAGCTTCTCTTCTATTAGAATGAATGTCACCAATTCTATTACAATGAATCATTGCCACCAAGAATTGAGTTCTACAAAATAGAAGGTGTGTGAAATCAAATTTAGAGCTGGAACTTCCACATAATTTTTTTTTCTTCAATTTACATAAATAAAAATTCCCTTCAATAGAGATACAGTATCTTCAATTTAATAGAGATACAGTATATTTGTGATAAAAACATCTAAATATATTGTCTTTAATTCAATTTTATTTTTTTCAATTCTACAAAACACAAATTGGAGATATGAAAACTGGGCTAGTAGGGAGCTTACCATGATTTCTGCTATGATGCAAGGTTGTCTTAGCAATTGGAGGACAAAATCCAATTCTGCTGACAAGAACAATGATACAGGATCTGATGTATGATAAACTGGAGTGCACACTGCAAATTCATCATCAATTTTGAGTCTTCGTTGCACTCCTACCTGCCTTTTACAGCATAAATAATCATTGTTGCCTCAATCCCATTAAACTTTGAAACAACAACAAACAAGAAAAAATCCGTTAGATTTATATCATGGATCATTTTTTTTCTTAATGAACATTGTGTATGACTTACAATTTCTTTCCTAAAGTACCATGGAAGCCTTCCTTTGTTTGGGTTGGAGCTTTCCTTTACCACTTCTAAATTTATGTTCCCAATCCTGAAGATCCATTCTCGTGCATCCCGTTTCAAAAGGACAAGGTCAATATTCGTGAGAAATCCCTCGCCCTCCCTTCGGTCTTTAGAGCGGTTTGGTTCCCCCTGAACAAAGGTAGCATACATGTGTTGTAATAAGGAACAACATTAGTAACATTAATCAATCTCAATATTCGCTTAAATGAGTAATGGAATAGGATAAATTCTTCCAGCCAGAGAAGTAGGGGAGGGGCCATTCCTCCTACTCAGACAAAGTAGGTTCCAAAGTGTCTACAGAGGCACATTTTTGGAGCAGCCTAATGAGCCTCCTTATGATCTATCTTTCTTGATGGTCTAGATCCAAGCACGACTGAATGCCTAAATGTCTGGATCATCCGCGGGTGGATATACTGGTTAATAAACTGAATCCAATGGTGGGGAACCAATTTCCATGTCTCGTCCGACTAATACTCAATCCCGAGAGTCCTTCGCTTCTCGAAGAGCCATAGGGAGAGGAACGAAGTGTGAAGAGGGTGTGAGATGAGCTAAGCCTTTGCATGTGAATAGCTCTTCTCAGGTATGGAGGGAAGGTAAATAATCAATAAGGGGATAACGAGTCCAAAATATTTCCATATGCTTCCTTCTATTCCCATTGCTCATTCAGGAATCTATGAAATCAAGTGAAACAAGATTAAGAGTCGGCCCAACCTAGTTAGGATGGCTTTCTTTTAAGCGAACTAATGACTGCTTTCTTCGATGAATAGGAATGAATGCTGCTTCAAATAGCTCTGTCTGTGCTATCGTTGTTTCCTCTACCACTGGATATGAATCCATGCCGTAAATGAGATTATTGAATAAAACTAAATTTGCTCCCAACTAAAATTCTACAACATGCAGGACTACTAGCAAAGATTCTTTAAAAAGAAAAAAACTAATTTTATCATCCATAGAGAAACATTCGTTAATTTTTCAATTAGATTTTCATTATATATATATATATATATATATATAAACATTACTACATAGCTTCGATTGCAGGTACTGTAAAATACCAAGCGACGGGTAACCAACATTATAACATCCTTTGATCATGGAGATTGACATTGATAGTCGATAGGGATTTTTTTGGAAGGCGACGAAGGGTGCTCACTCCACCTCATACTCAGTTTGACACTAGTCTCGCAGGGATCGAACAAGAAAATGAAGATCCTACTAATCGAGTTCTATGCTGCAATGCACAACACATGCTCACCCCAGGCTCAAACTTGCAACCCTTTGCAACCACAACTTGCTTGCGGCTATGGAAGACATCACCTTCAACAAAGTACCTTCATGGCTTCCATGTGTCCACGTGCAAAGAACACGTGTTAGAACATGAGAAATTGGTGAGTATATCTAAAATTTGATTACAGAGCTACATGCATGTGTTAGAACATGAACAACTGGTGAGTATATCGAAAATTTGATTACAGAGCTACGTGCATTTCTTGAGAAATTTGCTGACACACATGAAATATTCAGTGACACGTATGTACAATGGAGTAAAAAACTACCAAAGAGTATATCTACATATATTTTATATAAAGGCCAGTTTATGAACAAAGTTTGGTACTACTTATCTTTTTCTCCATTTTTTATTTGGTTTATTAGTTACTATCTTTTTCCCCATTTTTTATTTGGGTTTACATAGTTATTATCTTTTTTCCAATTTTTTATTTATCAAGAAAACACAACATGGAATTTATATAACGTTTATCTTTTTATTTTGTTAACCTGTATGCCCATTCCAATGAATAATATTTAGCCATAAATTATACCTAACAAAGGATGCCCTTTGCAATGAGTAACATTCAGTAGGAAGCCGAAAATATTAAGCAATCACCATCATGTTAAAATCTAACAGTAAATCACATTAAAATTATTTGAAAGAAAGAAATTAGTTTAGAATGGGCAGCCATATACCTTCCAGGAAAGAATTGAAATAAATAGGGTTACTTTTTAAAAAGATAGTAGAATTTGACTGAACGTTCTCCTTTCACCGACTCTATGATCAATTTATAGAGACCTCTTACCCAAGAGGATTGCAGATAAGGATAAGATTTGCTTCATCCAGTGATCTCCAAGGTTATTACATTTCAATAGCTGTCAAAATGTCTCAGGTTTGACAACTGTAAAAATGTCTCAAGTAAGCCAGAGGTTATTCATGGCTTATTTTATTTTTTAAGGCTATTATTTGACATGAATTCTAACTAATCTACTATTCTCATCAAAATATAACTAATCTACTATTCTCATCAAGTGATATGTTCTCATGACATAAAATCAACTCAACAACGCTTAACACTTCAATCTGATCGTCAAACACTTCAATCTGATGTCTGATGGCACTGTATCATCGGGACTATGGATTTTGACGCATTCTTCCACCTTCTTTGGCAGGGACTTGTTTCTCCACAACTCTCCTTATTATCATAGAAAAAATGCTAAGAAATAATAATCACTAAATAAAAATATCAAAATGCTTATGTTCATGCTTATGTTATAGCCTTACTTGGACCAGATTCAAATGTTGAAAACTTTGTTCAAATAATTTGAAGTTGAATGATATTTTCCTTTTGAAGTTCTCATTATGAACTTTCTTAACAAAGTATTAGTAATACTTATATACAAATAATTTATTTAATGCTAAGTTTTTTTTTTATTAGTTTTGGAAAACCTATACAGTATTATAATCATTCTTATTTATATACTATATATATATATATTTTTTTCACACAGAAAAAATAGATCCACTGTTATTCTATTATAATCAAGTGTTCTTTCCATATTACAAAAATATTTATATGATCTATAGATCACTAGTGTTCCCCAAAGACTAGATTGTTGAACTATACTATATGCAATTTCATACAGAATTCCTTTTATCAGCTGTCAAAGCTTACATATCGAAAAAAAAATCTCAAAAAGGAATTGTAATCTTCCTTCTATTGTCTAGTTACATAGTAATGTAACATTTAGAAAATCATAAAGTGATCTTTATTTACAACATTTTCATTGAAGATCTCCTCATAATAAAACCAACCCAGGGGGTTGTCCAAATCTTTTTTGGAAAGTTTACCTGCCACTGTATTGAATTCTCTATGGATATGCATGAAGTGAATATCTTCAAATCCCGCATTTAAGCTTCTTATCTGTTCTTTCCAGTTGTGTAGGTAGATCAGGTTTAGATTTGAGCAATCATTAATCCAGTCAATAGTCACTTTGGAGTCACTAACAACCATCAAATTACATATGGACAATCTTTGTGCAAGAAAAAGAAGCCCCCAAAGACCCAAAATTTATGCCTTCATATTATTTCCTTTACCTCCTACAAAGTGTGCTTTATAACTATGATCAAAACTTAATTTTATATATATCCCAGCTCCACAGAAATCATTTACAGCAACACAATCAAAGAAACCTATAGGTTTTTCATCAAAATAGATTTGTTTGAGAATATAATCCACTTTGTTCACTTCTTCTGTTCCTTTAAGTTCTTTAATATCAAGTAGAATCTTGGTTATTGTTCGAGAGTCCTCTCTTGGCCAATTTGTTATTCCTATATTTCCAGATTCTCCAACTAACTAGAAAGGGGATGTATCTCATCTTTGGGTAGATAGTAAACCAATGCAGTAGATTTCCTTCCATAGTAGAATGATTCCAGGCATCTGAAAACTTGAGGGAGCTTAAAATTTATTTCCATATGTATTGTGTGTATTCACAATGAATGAAAAGGTGATCAGTTGTCTCATCATCTTTGAGATAGAGAATACAAACAACAGGTCCAATGCCTCCCCTTTTTATGAAATTTGCACCAATGAGGATACGATTCTTCAATCATAACCACATGAAACAAATAATTTTGTTCTGTATCTTAACTCTCCATATTTCTTTATACCACCAAAAATAAACCTCATTATGTGAATTACTAGCAATGCATTGATATGCTAGATTTGTTGTAACTGTTCCAAAAGCCCTGTTCCATGACCAAACAAGTTTGTCTTTTGAGTTAATAAGAGAAATTCCACTGCTCTTCAAAATTTCTATATAATTGTTCCATTCATCTGATAGAGTTCTTGATAAGCCTAGTTGGTTGGCACTTTTCCAAATTGTAGAAGTGTTGTTTGTATTTGATAAAGTTGCTTGTGCAATGGAAAAAATACAATGATTATTGAGGAATTGAATCAAGGTTGTTGAAAGTTTATAGGATGAATAATCACCTATAAAAGGATTGTTACCAATTATAACTTGATTACCGCTTCCTATTTGCCAAGATAGCCATTGTTTAATGATACGAAAAGAGCACATAAAATTTTTCCAAATTATAGAGGCATTAGAGGACTTGAAGTTTCCTTTTCGGATCCAAGAAGTCAATTCGACTCCTTTTAAATATTTTCCTTTGAGAATTTGACTCCATAGACTGTTTCCAAATATCCCTCTCCAACAAGATTTTGTAGCTAAAGACTTGGCAATCCAAAAAATGTTCCTAATACCCCAACCACCAAATTATTTAGGGATGACAATGTTTTTCCATTTAGACAAATGAAATCCTGTTTTTTTGTTTTCTCCTCTCCATAAAAAAATTTCCATAAGATGTTGAATTTTGTGTAGAGTAGAGGCATGAACCTTTGCTAAACTGAGCCAGTATATAGGAATACTTTGGAGCATAGCTTTCACTAAAACCAATCTTCCTCCAAGAGAGAGCCATTGAAATGTCCAGTTACTTATTCTCTTTGTAATCTTCTCACTCAGCCAATTCCAATCCACAGCTCTATATCCATTAGCTTTTAAAGAGAAACCTAAATATTTCATACCTTCCTCAAGATTTATGAATTGTATGTTGAAGTCTGGGGAAATTATTTGTTTAGTACTGGGATTGATATTTGGGCTAGGAAAACTGATTTATTATAGTTTACCTCCATACCCGAAGCTGTACAAAAAAGAGATAATAAGGATTTGAATTCCATCCAGTCCTTATAATTCATGTCACCAAGGATTAAGACATCATCTACAAATAGAATATGTGACACATAGTTTGAGATGTCAACTTTAAGCCCATGGAAATTTCCTTCATCAACAAATTTCCTCATTAATCTTTTAAGACATTCTACCACCAAAAGAAATAACAGTGGAGATAGGGGACAACCCTGTCATAAGCCACAAATTTTTTTGAAGAAATCAGTGGGGGGGGGTGGGGGGGCATTAATTAAAACTGTCGTATTTACTGGGGTAATGCAGGCCATGATCTATTGGTAAATCTCCCAATTTAATCCAATCTGTGTTAACATTAACCTAAGGAATTACCATCTTACCTTGTCGTAAGCTTTTTTCAGATCCATCTTGAGAATAATGACGCTTAGATTCTTTGTCTTAGCATAGTGTAAGCACTCTTGTGCTATGCCAACAACATCGAAGATTAATCATTCCTTTAAGAAGCCAAAATATTCATGAGAAATACAAACTGCTAACTTTGTTAAGAAGCCAAAATATTCATGAGAAATAATTTTTTAAATGACTTTGTAAACAAAATTACAAAGTGATATTGGCCTGAACTCATGACAATTTCCAGGTTTATTAACTTTAGTGATAAGTGAAAATAAAGAGGCATTAAGTGAGCCTGGAATAAAACAAGAAGTTCTAGATTCTTCAATAGCCTTGTGAAGATCTTCACCCAAGATTTCAAAAAAGGATTGGAAAAGTTCTTGAGTCCAACCATCAGGGCCAGGACTTTTTTCTTTTGTCACCTTGAATACAATGTCTTTAACTTCATCAATCAATACTTCTTTTCCAATCTCAACACAGTCTAAGTCATTGAATAATTTTGGCATGTGTGCTAGTACCTCGATCTGGCTTCGAGGGTCTTCAGATTCAATGGGACTGAATTGGGACTTGAAGTGCTTGAAATCTATCTATTTAATTTCTGAATCAAATGAATGTAGGATTCCTGATTCATCTTCAATATCCCATATTGTATTATGTGATCTCCTCATAGTGGCGTATTTATGGAAAAAATTAGTGTTTTTGTCTCCACTACTGATCCAAATAGCTCTACTTCTGAGTAGCCAAGTATCTTCTTCCACCGCGAGAATCTTATCGTTTTCCTATTTTATTACTTTAAGAAGCTCCAGATCATCCTGCTCAAAGACCTGTGACGGATTCTTGTCAAATATTTCTTCCATTCTAGATTCAATAAGGAGCACTTCAAATTGTAACTAAGCTTTCTTTTCCCTTTGCCATTTTAATTTAGAGCACAAAAGTTGTATATTGGAGGATTCTGACAAGTGACTCATTGAACTCCAAGTTTTTTTAATAAGTGAAGAAAAATCTTGATCCTTTATCTAGGTGGAATTGAATTTGAAAGGCGACGCAGTTTTCTATGAGAAAGTATCCAGTTGAAGGCATATCAGATTATGATGAGATATGGTAGAGTTAATTACCCAAGATATAATCTTATTGTTGTTTATGAAAAAAGAGTCGTCAAGGAGGAAGCGATCCAGTCTCTTCACAATACCATTGGACCCTTCTTTGCCATTGCGCCAAGTATGATAAAATTTAATAGGTTGGACGTCCACTAGGCTAGAGGAATGTATGAGATTTGTGAAGAAATATGAAAGAGGGTCTAATCTGGCCAAAATTACCCATACTTCCCTCGACGATAAGGTAAAATTAAGATCTCCTCCTACAATCAAACCATCTTCATTCAAGAGACCAGATTGAAGAATGGGTAGCCATAAGAGTTCCATATCTTTATAGGGTGCATAACAATTGAGTAGTTTAACTTTAACTGTTGAAAATTTAGTCCGTCCTTCCAAATATATACTTGCAAGGGTATCAATTGCAGACAGCTCAACAAAAGATGGATTCCAACCACTCAACAAACCACCAGAGCATCCACTAGGATTCATAGCCACAACATTCCATGAGGGCGCACATTGGAGGAAAAGTCTGATCACCTTGTCACTGTTAACTAAAGTCTCTTGGAGGAAAGCAATATCAGGTTTGATATGAGAAAGAAGAGCTTTGAGGGAGGTAAGTTTATGGGTTCCCCCAAACCTGCGTAGGTTAAGTGAGAGAATAATCATAACGGAACCTGGAGAGATGACAGGCTTGCTCTAAGGGCCGGAGAGGGAGTCAAAACATGACCATTAATTGAGGAACCAGGGAGGGACAGAGTTTGTGGACGATATGCAACAAGTAAAAGGCGATCTAAATTACCAAAGGAGGCTAAGCCCCCCTCCGTATCTCCTAGAGGAACTTTTGGAAGACGGGCTTTGGTTTTTTTCTGGATTGTGACATTTGAACGTAGGAAGGCAGAGGGAAGAAGTGTACATTGATTGAAAATAGGTAAATGTTTAGGAGAAAGGGAAACCACAGAGCTAGGAAAGATGTCTAGAGTAGAATTTGTAGGGTCAGTGAGGGGAGGGTTAGTAAGGTCCAAAACCCTAGAGCATATAATCATTAACAATTAACATTTATATATCATATAAGTTATAGGAGACTCAAAACATAACTTCAATGTCTATTATGCGTAAAATATTATTTCATTGATCCACGAACATTCTTCTTATTCATCCAATCTAAATCTATAAATCTATAAACTCAAGATATAATCTCAATATAAATAAAAGATATCTCTTCCAATGTCTTAAAAGAGCACAAATTAACCTATACCAAGAAACAAGAAACTATACTCATAGTATAAACCTATGTAGTAGTGATGAGTTGCATGTTGATATTTTTATTATATTGAAAATGGTGATAGGATTTAACATGCTTGAACCTATTCTACTCATGGAATAAGGTTCCTCATGGATGTTCAATGTTTAATAAAGAGATGATGAAGAGTTTTAGCATAGATATGGGGGTTTCATTTTTAGAAGTTATCTACTTCAAAATCATTATGATAGAGTTGTTATGGATGCCTTTACTTCCTTTTTAACCATTATTGGTTACAATTGAGTCGATTTCATCCTATTGCATATTTATTGAAGGAACATTAAAAATATTATCTTCATATTCAGAAATGGATTGTTGACTTTGATAATATCTAATCAGTGTTGGAAAATGTATTGTTCTCCAAATGGTCAAAATACAAGTGTCAGATCTAATGACACACAATTTGTTACTTTGTTTATTTTTATGCTCTCAATATCACTTTCACATGTGTCCCTAATGGGATTTGGCTAGTGAGTTTCAAGTTTCCATAAAATGCTAATCATATTTCACTTCAACGAATCATCAACTCCATTGGACTCGGGGAGTAGGATTAAATCTAGGTGCACCATTCTCCCATGTATCCCACAACCATAACATGTTTTATTGGGTATTTTCCAGCTCTTGGGTTTCACCAATTAAGGAACATTGAAAGATTTTGGATCCTTGGATCAAATTTGTGAATCACTGCAAGAAATGTTGGGGAACATGTTGACCTTTAGATAGACAAAATATAGGTTTATGTTTTGACAACACACAATATTTTTTATTCATTCATTTTTAGTCCACCAGGACCACTTTCACATGTGTCTTGGAAGGGTACTTCATTATTATCCTAGAGTGTAGGGTACATCATGCTCTATTTACCTCCCACTTATAAATAAAGAAGATACATTTGAATGAGCATATTGTATTGTGAATTTGATATATTGTGAAATGAGGTTTCCCTTTCTAAAAGGTTTCTTATTCATTGATTGTTATCATTATAGGTATGGAATTATCATTTTTTCCATTTTTATGTTATTTGGGGTATCCTTTCTCCTAAAATCATCATCATGGCCTCTAGATTAAGATGCACTTAATGTTGTATATATAAATGTGTTGTAATGATAGAATAATAATATAAGTACAAAATTTGAGAAATACAAGAGCTATTAAGCAATTAAGTGAAGAACCACCAATACATAACTACCCATCCATGAACAATTAAACCATTAAACAATTATAAATTGCATGCACATAAAAACACAGGGTTCAACCAGTTGTATATTTTGTATTGTTAGTATAGAGTGTTCCAAAACTAGATGAGATCAAATCATTCTAAAAGAACATTGTGATGCCCTTCATGTGAAGACGTGACATAAACACATTACATAAACAACTTGTGTACAAGCAATTTGGCCGTATATAGATAATTTTCCAAACAAAAAATATATATTCCATTATAATGTTTCAAACAAAACAATGTCCACAACGGGAGGTTATATGAATATGGTCAAATAAAAGACCACATTAACATTGGGATGATAGATGTTGACATAATTCTACTAAACATGGTGCTTTGGAAGGTTGGCTCAACTTCCAACTCATATTCTATTAAGTATATAATGTAGCGAAATATATTGATTATTTTACTAATTATTGGATATGTGAGGTCACATTGTGCATTATGAGTTGGGTCCCACATAAATTTTCCTTCACTAAATCTTTGGCCCCTTATCAACAATATTCCAAGTATAAATTCAACTAGCATAGAAGCTTTAAATTGGGGAGGGAAATCAAGAAAATAAGGAAGACACTTTAAATCTACCATGATGATTTTCAATTCCTAGTATATGATAAAATCCATGCATTTCACTAATAATTTTTAGGGGGGGTTGACCAAAAAAAGGTTTTTGATGATGTATGAGAACTCCCATGTATTGTGGAACAACCAAGAAGAATTGGGATGATTCTTCCCTTTGTGATTATTGTATCTCTTGGTGTGTTAATATTTTTTTTTTTTTGGTTCAACTTCAAAACTTCCATTCTCCCTTTACGATCTTTAATGCTTAGAAAATATGATATTATGATTTGTACTATTTTGATGGTCATAGATTGAGTGTGATTTGTTTTGTTTATTTATTTATTTATTCTTGATTTTAATGTTGTGAGGATGACTTAACTACCATCTTAATTTCATAATATGCTCTATTTGTTGGGTATGTATTATATTCTTTGCATGACTACTACTAGTGTCTACTACATTGCGTCAGGCGTGCAAGGGGGTTTGAGTGGGTTGCAAGGGGGTGATAGCCCCCCTGTGTGGGGGTTCAGGGGCAGTGCCCCCGAGAAATTTTTTTCCTCGGTAAATGTGTCTCCTTTTTTCCTCATTTTTCGTGTCGCCTCAATTTTCGTATCCATTGTTGGGTGGTTTTTCATCACATGGTTTTGGTCGATGGTTTTCTATTTCCGGTTAAGGAATTAGGGTTGTTCACTAATCCTGGTCATTGGGTTAGGGTTTTGGATGTCGCTGGTTATGTATATTGTATTGTAAACAATGTATCACTATGAATGAATATAGAATATGCTGGTTTTCCCGATTTGGATTTCTAGGGGAAAAATGTTTGTATAATGTGTGTATTTGTCATTATTTCTTTTCTATTCTTTTATTGAAAATATGTTTGCAGTAAAATATTGTACAAGGTTAAAATCTACATTTGGTATCAGAGCTAGGTTGGCTTCAGGGGGATGCCTTTGTGGTCAAGGGTTTGGATCAGGACTGTGATAATCCTTGTTACAGTGGGAGATCTATGGTATTGATTCTTCAGGTGAAAATAAATGGCGAGCAGTTCGAAAATGGAGATCGATAAGTTTAATGGGCAAAGTTTTGAGATCTGGAAGCTTAAGATGGAAGATCTATTGGTGGATAGAGATCAGTGGATCACGATGGATCCAGGTACTGCACCTACAGGAACTTCAACAGATGACTAGAAAAAGTTGGATCAGAAGGCGAAGAGCAGAATCCGACTGTATCTCTCAGATTCAATATTACTGAATATGTCAGAGGAAGCTACAACCAAAGATTTATGGGATAAGTTGGGGAAGTTGTATCAGTCCAAGTCCCTAGTAAATAAAATTTTCCTGAAAAAGAAGTTGTATAACCCGAGGATGAGGGATGGAGACTCGATGGCAGAGAATTTGAACGCATTCAATACTATGGTAAGTCAGTTAGTATCTGTTGAGATTAAAATTTCAGATGAAGACAAGTGTATCAGTTTAGTGTGCTCTTTACCAAACTCGTGGGATAGTCTGGTTGTGGCCATAGGTAGTAATACAATTACCTTGAATTTTGATGAAGTGGTCTCATCCTTGTTGTCGGAGGAGATGAGACAGAAGAACATGGAAGGACAGAGCATATATGCATTATTTGCAAGAGGACGCTCCCAGGAAAGAAATAGATCTAAGTCCTCAAGTGGGAGATATAAGTCTAAAGGTAGATCTAAATCTCTCGAAAAATTTGTAAAGGTATGCTGGAGATGTGGAAAATAAGAGAACTACAAGAAGCAGTGTAGATCCAAAATTGAGAAAAAGAAGGGCTCTAAAGTAGCTCCTTCTACAGAAGAAAAGACCTCCAAGGAAGGAGGGGATGTGTACTTGGATTCTTCAAGCACACATGCAGATCATGATGCATGGTTGGTTGAATCAGGTGCATCCTTTCATATGACTCCCCATAGGGAGTGGTTCTGTGAATATGAAAGGCATGATGGAGGTAATGTTTTCCTAGGTGATGACTCGACAACCAGAATCATAGGACGAGGAAATATAAAGTTGAGGCTCGTAGATGGAAGGATTAGAACACTACCTGGTGTTCTTCACATCCCAGATTTGGCCATAAATTTGATTTTTGTAAGAAAAATGGACGATACAAGGGTAAAAATAATATTTGAAAAGGAAACCTGCAGGATGGTTTGAGGAGCAATGGTGTTGTTGAAGGGAGTTATGTTTTGAACTCTGTATAAGCTGCAAGGAAGCAGTATTAGTGATGGGTGTAATAGTTCCATTATTATTGATATTGGAGTTGAAGAATAAATAACTCCTACAGTCTCTGGAGAAAAGGTTATGATGTGGCATCAAAGACTAGGGCATATTGGAGAGGAGGGTCTTAAACTACTACACGATAAAGGTATGGTTGAAGGTATGTCTAATTTCTCTTTGGATTTTGATTTATGTGAACATTGTGTATATGGGAAGCAAAATCGGGTAAGATTCCCCTCTGGTGCAACGAGGGCAGAAGGAATTTTACATCTAGTTCATAGTGATGTGTTTGGACCTGTGTCGGTTCCATCATTGGGAAAATCTGTGTACTATGTCTCATTTATAGATGACTTCTCGAGGAGTACTTGGATATATTTCCTTAGGAAGAAATTTGAAGTATTTGATAGGTTTAAAGAGTTTAAGGCTCTTGTCGAGAATCAAACAGAGAAAAGAATTAAGGTGCTAAGGACAAATAATGGTGGAGAATTCTACAGGAATGAATTTGAACAATTTTGTAAGAAGTGTGGTATAGCAAGGAAAAATACTACTCCATATGCACCTCAACAGAATGGAGTTGTATAAAGGATGAATATGACACTGATGGGAAAATCAAGGTGCATGCTCAATGGTGTTGGGTTAGGGAAAGAAATATGGGCAAAGGCAATGGGTATTGTATGTTACCTGGTCAATAGATCACCCTCATCAGCACTAGATGACAAGACTCCACAAGAGGTATGGACTGGTAAGAAACCTTCTCTCACACATGTCAAGGTATTTGGCTGTGAGGCCTATGTTCATGTTCCAAAGGAAAACAAGAGTAAGCTAGATAAGACTTAGATGAAAAGTGTATCTTTATTGGGTATAAAGACGGTCTCAAAGGTTATAAGCTTTGGAACCCAGAAACTAAGAAGGTTGTGTATAGCCGAGATGTGGTATTTAGATAAATGAAGGATGTTGTTAAACTGGAAGTCCTACCAAGTAAGGAAGACCTAGATAAAATAGAGTTTGATTCATAGAGTTTGATTTAAAGGATGATGAATCAAACTCTACATAAGAACAAGAATCAGAAGAAAAAGATCCTCATACTCCAGTATTGAGGAGATCGGTTTGAGAAAGAAGGCTACCAGAAAGGTATACTCCATCTGATTTTCGTTCAAATTTTGCTTTGTCTATTACTGATGATGATCCTAGAACTGTCAGGGAGGAAGTGGATTCATAGGATGGAAAGCTCTGGAAAAAGGCCATGGATGAAGAAATGGTAGCCTTGGATAATAATGAGGCTTGGGATCTAGTGGAGTTGCCGACTAGAAGAAATCCCATTGGAAGAAAATGGGTATTTAAAAAGAAGTTGAATGTAGAAGGCAAAGTGGAGAAATACAAAGCTTGGTTAGTAGCAAAGGGTTATTCCCAGGTTGAGGGAATTGATTTTGGTGAGATTTTTTCTCCTGTTGCCAAGTTAACTTATATAATATTTATGTTATCTATTGTTGTTGTATTTGATTTTGAAGTAGAACAAATGGATGTGAAGACAACATTCCTACATGGGGATCTGGAAGAAGAAATCTATATGAAGCAGGAAGAAGGATTTGTTGTGAAGGGAAAGAAGGAGTTGGTATGCAAGCTGAAAAAGTCCTTGTATGTTTTAAAACAATCACCAAGGACGTGGTATCAAAACTTTGATACTTATATGCTGGGACTTGTCTTCACAAGAAGCAAAGAGGATCGTTGTGTGTATTTTAAATTAATTGGAGATCATTTGATTTATTTGGTCTTGTATGTGGATGACATGTTGTTGATAGGAAACAACAAGGAGATTATCTAGGCTGTGAAAACTTAGTTGTCCTCTAAATTTGACATGAAAGATCTCGGTGCTTCAAAATTCATTTTGGGCATGGAAATTAAAAGAGATCGGAAAAAGAGGAAACCTTGGTTAAATCAGAGAAAATATGTCGAGAAAATATTGCAGAGGTTTAATATGAAGGAATGTAAACCGATCAAGGTCCCTATTCCTGTTGGTGTAAAGTTATATGTAGATCAATGTCCCAAGACACCGGAAGAGGAGGAGGACGTGTCTCGTGTTCCATATGTGAGTGTAGTTGGTAGTTTAATGTATGCAATGGTCTCTATTAGACCATACATTGTACATGCAGTGGGACTTTTGAGCATGTATATGTCAAAACCAGGAAATGAGCATTGGACAACAGTAAAAAGGGTTTTTAGGTATTTGTGTGGCATTGCTAGCTATGGATTGTGCTACCAAGGAAGACCATGATTGGATAGAGTGTTGGACATACATGGCTTTGTGGATGCATATTGGGTTGGAGATCTAGATCGTATAATATCTACAAGTAGGTATGTGTTTAACCTGTTTGGAGAAGAAATCAGTTGGATGAGAAAAAGACAGACTGTAGTGGCACTTTCAACTATAGAAGCTAAATACATGGCAACCACTCATGCAAGTAAGGAAGCAGTATGGTTACAAAAATTGTTTTCAGATATCGGGTTGGTACAACAAGCTATAAGGATAGATTGTGATAGTTAGAGTGCAATTTTTCTGGAAAAGAACCTGACTTATCATTTAAAGACAAAGCATATTGATATTCAATATCACTATGTGAGAGACATGGTTGAAGAAAAGAAAGAGTTGTTGATGAAGGTGGACACTTTGAAGAATGTTGCAGATTCATTAACAAAATATGTGAGCACTGAGAATTTCTCTTGGTGTAGAGGATCCATGGGCATTGTTGCTTTGGATTGTTGACTATGTAACTCTGTAGTACCCTGTATGCAAAGAAAACAATAAGTGGGACAATGTTGGGTATGTGTTATATTCTTTGCAAGACTAGATCTAGTGTTCACTACGTTGCATCGGGCGTGTAGGAGGGTTTGAGGGGGGGGCTCTAGGCCCCCCTTTCAGGGGTTGTAGGGGCAGGGCCCCTGAGAATTTTTTTTGCCTTGGGAAACATGTCACATTTTCCTCGATTTTCGTGTCCATTGTTGGATGGTTTTTCGGCACATGGTTTTTGTCGATGGTTTTCTATTTCCGATTAAGGAATTAGGGTTGTTGATTAATCCAAGTCATTGAGTTAGGGTTTTATATGTTGTTGGCTCCTATATGTATATTGTATTGTAAACAATGTATCACTATGAATGAATATAGAATATGTTGGTTTTCCCAGTTTGGGTTTCCAGGGGAAAAATATCTGTATAATGTGTGTATTTGTCATTGTATATTTTCTATTCTTTTATTGAAAATCTATTTGCAGTAAAATATTGTACAAGATTAAAATCTACACTATTGTTAATATCAAGTTATTGTCATGATCGATATGTCATCATTGTCATTGTTTTTGACACTCAACATCCCCACTCTCATCTCTACAACCCTTCAAAGAAGTCATTAAGAAGGAGGCCATTGATAAAAGTTCATAATTATCAACATAAAGAACTACTCTTTTCCAATGCTTTTACATTCATGCAATTTTTCTTTTATCTCCTTTATTTCATGTTTCAACATCAAAATTAAGATTATGGAAAGGGATCAAAATTGAGTTTATGAAAAGGAATTAATGAAAATGTTATTAGACCGAAACACGATTACGATTATTGTGAAAAAAAAACACTCTTTTAAAGTTAACAGTAAATATTTTTCAATATGTTAAAAAAAAAAAAAAAAAACTTAAAAAAAGGGTCGAGAGATTCAATATTTTAAGCAATTAGGCATAGAAAACATTGTTTATTAAAAAAAATATCAAATACTTCCAAATTAATATCTATAAAAAAAAAAACTTTAACGTTTTGGTTAAAGATCGAGGTTCCAAAATTTTAGTCCAAATTGAGTCAGGAATTCCTAAATTTTATTAAATGGTGATATTTATAAGACTCTTTAACTTTAAACTAGCCACAGTCCCATTTTCCCATCAAATAATGTCATTGGTTTCCTTAACTTCAAATTGGGTACACAAATCTTACGAGAACATAGATGGTCCTTCATGTGATTCTATTCTTTTGAATTTAAAATCTTACTAATGAATCGGCTATGTTTTGATATGCAAAGAAGGATTCAACCTAAACAACCAGAGCACTTAATTACTTCAACCTGCCCACCAATATATATAGATTAGTCCTTTACACTAAAGGAAATTCAAATGAATATTGTACACGCACAGATCGGTCATAATTTTAATGTTCTTTAAAACATGAAAATAGTGGGTGAATCTTAAATATCAGACAAACATTATTATTTTGAGTATATGGATTTGTTTAGAGTAATGAAGAGTATGGAGATTGTTAGAAAATTATGAAAATGATTAGAAGTTATTATAGAAAAGAAAATGGTTTTTTTATTCAAATCTTTTTTGTTACATTTTTATTTTTCATATTGAAATGAGATGAGAGATTTGTTATGAATTTTTTTTTTTTACGAAATGAGAAAAAAGAATTGTTTATAATAATAATAATAATAATCCATTTTTAAGGTCTACGAAAGTATACATACCCTATCCTCTCTGGATTTGAACTTGTGACCTCTTAAGAGGAAACACATGTTATTAATCATTAGGCCCACTCAGACTGTATAAATTTATCAAATAATTTCATTTCAAATTGATTCGATAAAATTCAGATAAATGAAATAATTTTTTTATTTAATAATTCCTTTGTAATTTGCTCAATTTGTTTGTCCAAATTTCAATTCTGACCATCTGAAACGTTGAAAAACAATAAAATTTTAAATGTATTAACTGTAAAATTTGAATCAAAGTCATGTTCAAAAACACTTAAAACTCAACAATATAATGAATAATTAACACAAGAAACAATTTTTTTTTATATCAATTAATAAGAAACAAAATGTCATCCAAATAAAATTTGAAATTTAAAAATGGATGTAGTAAATACAAACAATTCCTCCCAATCATAAAATCTACACTTCCCAACTCCTAAAAGTTGTGATTTATTATCTGATTTATTACAATATAATGAATGGCCACATCATTAAGCATGCAATAAACATACACTCATAATCCATTGGAATTTTATTGAGATGTATATATAACCAAATTGTTACAGGGAAATATAACCATTAATGACAGACCCAGCTTTCTTCTACAGACCAAATTAATCCTCATCGAGATCGCCCAGTCTCCTCAAATAACTTTCCTGGTTTCCCAACTAAAAATTTCAATCTACAGGAGATCTCCAATCATGAAATCAGAGATGATACAACTTGGACTGATTAACCGCTGAAGTGACATTGAAGTATTTCAGCACTTGAAACCATGTTTCCCTGTCCTTGAGCTTGTGGACTGCAATAGTATCAGGAACCAAATCGTGGGCGCAGTCAGGAATATCACTTCCAGGGAAGTTATACATGGCGGGTTTAGCATTGAATCTATTCTTGCCCTTCTTCCCTTCATTCAACCA
>JZKD02S1939781.1:12175-30881 GCA_000966675.3 Picea glauca
TGGATGAAGTAACTTGTGATGTTGTGTCGTTAAGAGAATGTGGAATGATTTTAGGTAGTCCATACTTATTTGATCGTAAGGCAATCTTCTACAGGACAAAGAATCAATATCAATTTACTAAAGCAGGTCATGATTATGTGGTTCATGCTCATCGTGTTAAAGCAAATAAAACACTTCAAACAATGGAACAATTAACGAATGCAGTGCAAGCATGCTACAAACCAATAATTGTTTCAAATGAAGTAATTGATCTTAAGCAAGAACAAGACATGGTTGTTGAATGGAAAATAAATCATAAGTTGCTTCAAGATAAGCTCATGTCGTGCAGATACTTCAAGTATATCATCTCATTTGCAGTCGTATTTTTTATACTTTCATTAGCAATGTTTTCTTCATGGATGATAGTGGATTTAGTAAGATGTAACAAGGTTCAAATGGCTAACAATATACTGTCAGTTGTCATGATTGTGTTATAGTTGATCTTGATGAGACAGGTGCACAGGACAGAGTTCAGAGACAGAGAGAAATCCGGGTGGCCTATCCCGAGCTCGTTGACTGGTCAGTAACCTTTTGGGGACCAAAAGATCTTATTGTGGGGAGGTGTGATCCGAAATCGAATCCAGAAGCCTGATAGGGTTTGAAAAATGCTAAAAAATGAAAGTGCTCAGAATGCGACAAAGCTAGTGCCATTGCATCCGTCTCGTCTTCCAGATTCTGGTGGTATATTTACTTTGTCAAACGGGCTCCGTATGGAGAATATATCGCATTCTGTCTGAAAAGTTAAACAGGAAAAAAAATCGATGACTGTGCAATCCATACAGTCTGTACGGATGCTGACGTGGCATGTCCGTACGCTAACGTAGCAGGTTCATATCCTAACGTAGCAGGTCCGTACATATAACACGTGGTAGGTCTGTACAGGTGACGTGGCAGCCTCGGGTAGTGGCACGTGGCAAGCATATTTGGACATTTGGGCGTACGGATGGACCTATCCGAAGGTGACGCGTGTCACCACTGGAAGGGTGACACGTGTCACGAATGACGTGACAAGGATGACGTGGTAGGTGACAGATCTATACAATAGGGATGACGTGGCACGGTTGATGTGGCAGTACGGTCGACAGTTAGCAAGCATGTGGTCGAATCATTTGATGACACGTGGCGTTTAATTGGAAAGTGATTGGGTGCCACGTGGCACAATCACGGGCTGCCACGTGGCACCCTGGGTATTGTTCTATTTGGTTTAATAATCAAAATTTTTATGGGTCCGTGGGGTTCGACCCCCGGACCTTTTCCTACCGTGTAAAGACTTTGCATAGTTCGAGCTCCCAACGCGCCACCGTATCAATTCTTAACCTATATCATTTTCATATTTATTTGAATTTGCATATCGTTTGAAACGGAAGGGGGGTCGGGTCGGGGCTTAGCCCCGACCCGCGGTCCCATTGTATTGAAATGTAACCACATAGCATATGCGCGAATTTTTGTGTTTATAAAAATGTTAAGCTGATGGTTCAACACATGTGCCACGAGACCAAGAGCTAGTGGGACAGGGGCCAGCGCTTAGCCCTTTGGGCTAGCACTAGGCCATATGAACTCATATGACCCTGTCAAGGGGGAACGCGCTGGTCCAAAGAGGGATTATGCCAGAATTAACTATAAAGTGGGTTTTGTAACTATAATTTGGGTTTTTATGGCTATGTAACCTATTTTTAATTAGTTTTCTCCATTTTTGGGAGTTATTGGGTATTTTTGGAGCCTAATTTTTGGGAGGAAGTTGGAGATGAGCAACCAACTTCCCAACTATATAACCTAGGCTTGTTTGAGGCTAGAGGAGAGAGCATTGGGGGCATAAAGAGCAAAGTTATGCTAAGGAGAAGCCAAGCCAAAGCCAGTTTGAGGCAGAGAAGCTTTTGAGGAGGAGACATTGTCGGATCATTTGTGGGAGCTCCGAACGAACATGACCAGATCAGTCTTGTAGCCATTTGGCATTATAGCGATGTACTTTTGAGCTTTTGAACAGAAATAAAGAAGTCTCACCCATATAGAAAAGGCCCGGAGACGTAGGCAAAGTTGTGCCGAACTCCGTTATCAATCTACGTGTTATGGTTTGTTGTCTTTTATTTCATTTCAGATCTACAAATGTGTATATGGTTGTCATAACTCCTCTTCTTTCCACATTCTTCACTAATTTTTCTCAAATGGTTAATTAACGCATGCAAAATTAAAACTCAACCATAAGTCATTAAAAGATCTGGTGGATCACGAAGGGAGTTCTAGAAGGTTGTGGCAGGGCTATTGCCACACCTCTCCCTCAATGTCTCTGCTTGTTGTGCATGACCCCTCTACTCCAAATATGAGTCTGGTCGGCAAGTTATCATTTTAACATCCCGCTCTGGCGCACTAAGTGAACTTATTATTTGAGGACACTTGCTCGCAAGTGATCTGGATTACTATGCCATTAAAAATTTTGATTTTGATTATGAGGAGTTATGGGTAGATGACATGTTGTTTTACTACATTGACATAGACAGGTGTTATTGACTCGATTTACTGAGTGTGCAGGATTTTGGACCTCAAGGATGCAGAGGCATCAATGGAACTCCTTGGACTCCGGATGGAGTCAGGGAGTGTACCATTGGGGTTTGATTGTTTTATTGTGATATTAGTGCATCTGATTAGATGATATGATATGGATATGTTCTGACATGATTTGTTGATGATGCAAGCTGACGATAGCTTGCCGACCAGACTCACATGTGGAGTAAAGGGGTCACGCACAACTACCAGAGATGTTGAGGGAGAGGTGTGGACAACATCCTACCACAGCCTACTAGCACTCACGTCATGGCTCGAATTGTAGGTTAACGTTTACCTAGTTCGAGAGGACCCACGATGCCATGAGGACAGACTGCGATAGTCACTCACGATGATTCTAAGGGGCGTGCAATAAGGAGGGGGACTTATTACTTAGAGGCCCTTAGTCTCCCACAAGTTCAATTGGTGGAGTATTGACTCCAGGGGTTATTGATGTCTACCAAATCAATTAAGAGGCAAGTGGCACCCTTGGAGCACGTAGTGCATCCTGAAGAGCACGTCGCGCAAGGGAAACAGATTAAGGCAAGTGGCACCCATGGAGAACCTAGTGCGTCTTGAAGGGCATGTCGCATTGTTGATGATAGAGGAATGAACCTACATGGCCTTAGGACGAATAACGTGTTAAGAAATTTTTAAAACAAATTCCCTAATTAAATGTCGCCCTGTATGAAAATTTAAGGTTTAAGTCTAAACTATGCTAGTGGTAAAATTTTATCTCTCTATAAAAAATAAAAATAAAAATAAAAACCGCATAAATAATAATTATGACCTTCGTTAAATCTTGTAACACGAAGGGAATAAGAAATTTAATTTATTCATTAAAGAAAATTAAAAATTGTTGGAATAAAATTTAAAAGAAAATGGGGAATTAATGGTTTTATTATTTTGATAATTTAAAAATACTAATTAAATGAGAAAAGGGAAAAAGTGTTAATTTCCACACTTACCTTTTTGAGTTCTAATTAAAAATGGGAAAGAGGGAAAATCTAAAAAATTAGGAAAATAGGTAAACATAAAAAGGGAAAAAGGGGAACATAAGGGAAAAAGCGGAAAGTCAAACTTAGAAAAAGTATCTACCATTTAAGAGCTTTCTAATTTAAACTGAACTAGCAATTTAATAATAGGGAAAGCCATTAAAACCTGTAAGAGATTTTGGGGACACCTAGGAGTGATTCTAGGAGTAACTCTTGGTGGGTGAGGGAAATAAAGATAATTAATTAAATAAATAAATAAAATTATGGAGGAATGTAGGGGATGGGGGACACTTGTACGGAGAGGAATTTTTAGGAATTTATTTTTAAAACTTTAATGAAATGATATTTTAGAAAAGAAAGGAAGCTTGAAACTCTATATAATGAATAAAGGAGAAGGATGAAGGATCTTCTTATGTTTGTGTAATGTTACACTGCAGAAATATCTACTTGACTGACTTAACTTGTGGGAGTTGGGATACCCAGCTCGGTGAGGAGTGGTAGCTTGGCCTTGCGAGGCGAGCTGAGAGCTAGTTGAAATCTCTGGATAGTGAGTGTGTGGCCCCTTTTCGGCTCTGGGGATTAAGGGGGAAGAAGAGTACCCCTAGCATTGGTTGGGAGGTACCAGTGAAGTCTCCACGATCGATGAGAGGGAGTTGCACGGAGTGCACGGGACGTCATTCGGAGTGGGTGATCAGGAAACGGTACGCTCTCTTCATTTTTGTCTCTTCATTTTTGTATGGTAGAATGTATTAGGACTTATGCTTGGATTTGCTTATTTAATGGAAAAGTAAAATGATGTTTTTTTTTAAATTGGTGACTGAAACTTTCCTTAGCCTAGCTTGATGGTTGTTGACTCCCATGGCCTTCGTTTTCCTGCATGTCTAGAATACCTTGTTCTGTTGATTGTGACCTTCGTGGTTGTTTAGCCTTTATCCCTAGCTCACCAGTCCTCGCCTGAGCAGTCGGCCAGGAGACTGATTTATAGTCGTCGCCTTAGCGTTAAAAGACCTATGGATCTCAATGTTCTTCTTTTCTGTGCGAGGATGATGAGCAAAGGATGAACTTGTTAGCTGGATACCCTTGATGTTTGTCTCTCGCTGATTGTTGATTCCGCCATCTGGCAACGACCTCTGCGTGTGGATTATTTTGTGTCCTGGTTGGTTTTCTCTATGCCTTGACTGAAAGAAACTCCGACAATCATTCCATGACCTTTCCCATCGGATCCTTGCGTTCTCTTACTGTTGTCTACATTGTATTGGGGTAATAGCATTGGAAGCACGAATTGATTTCCACTCTGCAAATTTTGGGTATTTTGGAAATGAAAAAAAAAATGAATTGATTTCAGGTCCATATTTTTATAATGGTATCCTGGAAATGGAAAAATGTTCTTATTTGTTATTCATGTCTGCATTGTATTAGTACTCTAGCAATGGGAAGAACGTTTGATTTCCTATCTGCATTTTATATTGGTGTCTGGGAGATGAAAAACATTTTTTTTGTATTCATGTCTACATGGCATTGGTATCCTGGCAATGGAAAACGAATTCATTTCCATGTCTGCATTTTGCCAGCGTTTTTCCCTTTTAAATGATGTTGGCAACATGGAGTTCCTTCTGGTGCATTTTGGGCACATCATTCTACATATTTTAATTACGGATAGCCATGAATTCCCTTCTAGTGTGTCCCTATACATGTTTTTCCCTTTTAAAATGAGACTGTGATAGTTGATTAATTACCCACGATTTTTCCATTCAAAACATGGTTGAGATTGTGGTTAAATGCTCACGAATTGCCATTCAAAACGTGACTGAGACCATTGTTTAATGCTCATGAATTTACCATTCAAAACATGTTTGAGATCATTGCTTAAATGCTCACATTTTTCCATCAAAACATGTATGAGACCATTGCTTAATGCTCATGATTTTACCATTCAAAACATGTATAAGACCATTGTTTAATGCTCACGATTTTACCATTCAAAACATGTCTGAGATCATTGTTTAAATGCTCACGTTTTGTCATTCAAAACCTGTCTGAGACCATTTTTTAATGCGCACGATTAATGCCTTTAAAAAAGTTGACTTTGATTGTTGTTTACATACCCACGATTTTTCCTTTAGAATGTTGTCGGAGCTTGCTATTATTACCCACGATTTTTCCTTTAGAATTTTGCTAGAGCTTGTTGTAATTACCCATGATTTTTTCCCTTAGAATGTTGATTGATCTTGCTAGAATGACCACGAATTTACCAGAACCATTGCTACAGTTAATTGGCTTGTTAATTGCAATGTTAAATGCTATATCAATTGCCTGACTAAATGCCAGAACAATTGCTACAACGTTGTGAATGGTCAACAGATTCCTACTTATTGATTAAATGCTGCAGCAAGTTAAATGGTTAACAGTTATGTTAATTGCCTTGTTTTTGTGCTATTAATCGTTATGTTAACCGTCATATAAATTGCCTCGTTACTGTTATATTAATTGTTATGTTAATTAACATGATAATCACCTTGTTAGTGCTATAATACTTGTTATGAAAATACTCATGCAAACTACCCTGTTATTGCTCAATTAACTGATTATGTTAATCATTATGTTAAATGCCTTGTTAACTGCTGTAATAAATTGTTATGTAACAGATATGTAATTACCTTGTTGATTTTCTACAACAATGTAATTAGTTGGGAGTTTCCTCCTCAATGATAATAATCAACTAGTGTGGTTAGTTTAGTCATTATATCTATACTAATGTTAAGGTTTAACTGTTCATAAGTGCTATAGGTAGAATTCCACTTTAAGAATGTTAATGTTGTTATTCAAGTTTATGGTTAGTTGGATTTATAGATATCGCCTAATTGGTAACCCAGACTCGCTAAATTTGAGTCGTAATTCATGTAACGTTCGATGGGTAACTCGTTGAATGATGGAATTTAGACTGGTTAATTGATCTGTAATTAACGCCAATTTAAGTCATAGATAACGACCTTTTAGACTTGATTAATGGTTGTTGTTTAATATTAATTAATGTTTGTACGTGGTTTTTTAAATGTTCAATGTGATTGGTTTTCTCACTGTAAGGGTTCTAGTTACTTGTGTAATTAATTTTGAATTGTCAAGATGATTGTTCTTAGCTTAGCAGACTTGGTCTGCTTGTGTCGGGTGGGATGTAGACAGCTCCTTGTTCCTTAGAATAGTCGCCATCCCTGAGACCTTAAATGGTCAAAATCAATGGGAACCTGGGCTTAAGCATTGCTTATGTTTCCTGGAGGTCCTAACCATTGTAGGGTAGGACGAGCGGGTAGTCATTCTTATTTTTCGTCAGTTGAATGTCGTACATTGCTTCCAGGTGCTTGATGTGCTTTTATGTTAGGTCGTTATGTTGTTTTTACATGAGTTGCATGCGTTGTGTTGTCATTGTGTTGCGATGATGAGTATAATGTCATTATTACCTTCCTACACATACACACACAAAAAAAAAAAATTAAGGGTGCTTTTACCAATTGTACATCATAGGAGTCATCCCAGATGGGGACATTACATGTGGTATCAGATCTAGTTCAAACCGTGACTTGGGATCGCTACGGCTTTTGTTGATATGATTTGATTATAATGTTACTAATTGAGTTGACTTGTATTTGTGCAGGTAATCATGGTTAGAAGACGTCGCAGAGGCAGACAATGGGGTGCTAGGGGAGGAGGTGTGATGCCTCTAGTAGCATCCATGCCTGAGGGATCTAACCCATAGGGAGACGAGCAAGTTGTCGGACAGGAGCAGATAGTAGTTGGTGATGTGGTCAGAATGATGAGATATTTTCAGCGCATGTCTGAGGCATTGATCAGTCGTTTGGACATAGATGAGGCTAGAGCACCAACACCCACTGAGGTTTCTCCACACGCTCTAGTTGGTACTGGTAGCAATGACCGTGAACTCGGGAAGGTCAAATTTTCCAAGTTATTTGGTGCCCTGGATGACGCAGTCGCCGAGGCATGGTTGGAGAACATGGCGATGTGCTTTTCACTTCATGATTATACCTCCAACATGAAGGTCTGCATGGCGGCATTCCAACTAAAAGGAAGTTCTCTTTTATGGTGGAAGACTCTCCTACCATAGCTGAACATGGTAATCAAAGACGTGTCATGGGAACTGTTCGAGAAACAGTTCTGAGAGTGATACCTTTCATAGGAATTTATTGAGCATCATCTCAATGAGTTCAACACCTTACGATAGGGTAGTTGTATGGTGCCCGAGTACGAGACCCATTTTATGGAGCTACTCTGGTATGATCCTCACCTTAACACTAAGAAACTTAAGGTCAATAGGTTTGTGTTTGGCCTTAATGGTAGCATACGTGCAAAGGTAAAGATTTTGATGCCTCAAACCTTGCATGATGTCGTTCATAAGGCCCTCATAGTAGAGGAGGAGATTATCAGTGGGGGTCATACCAGCACTCCAACGAGACCAGCAGGGTAGGTGTCATCTGGAGCATAGTAGAATCAGACACAAGCCAAACATACATTAGAATATCATGGCTTCCAAAGGGGAACCACTTTCACTACACCTTGACGACTTACACCTCAGCAATGGACACCTTATCAGGGACCACAACATCAGTAGTATCATCGACCGTAGCAACCACAGTTTAGGACTATTCAGTAGAATAGACCAAGATTCCAAGCCGGTGGGCTGTCATCTTCTACTTCAGGTACCAGGACTACTGGGCCGAAGAATGGGTGTTGGACGTGTGGGGAGCCACACTACCAGCATGACTGCCTGGTGGAGAGGACTAGAGCATCTAGATCATTCGGACCCACTATCGTGGGAGATATGGGCAAGGCCCATCGAATTCATGTAGCAGTGAATAACTGCCAGGCAGAGCATCAATCGACTATGCTCGAGACAACAAGTACCATCGCTGACCAGACCCTTAGTATTTTGATAGATCCCGGTGCTACCGAGAGTTTCATTTATGGTGCAGCACTAAAAAGGATTAAGGTAAAGGCAGTCGAACAGGATAAGTTTATCTTCATAGAGATGGATTCAGGAGCCAAACAGAAGGTTAGAAGAAAGGTTACGGGCTATATCCTTAACCTCAGAGAGTTTGTCACCAGGGCCAACCTATACGTCATGATCTTAGGATCTTATGATGTTGTAATTGGTATGTACTGGTTGGAATCGTATGAGGTGATACTCAACTGTAAGACGAAATGGTTGAGCTTGGTCGATGATGAGGGACAGAGACATGTGATTGTAGGAAAGAACCAGGGAGTTTCCCTAAGGTTCATCTCTTCCTTACAGCTACAGAAGAGGATGTGCAAGGGGTGCAAGCTTTATGATATCCTTCCGTTAAATGAGAAGGGATTAACGAAAGGTTTAGAACACCTTCCGGTGGTGAGAGAGTTTACAGACGTATTTATGGAGGAGTTACTTGGGATGTTTTTGGATAGGGAATTAAAGTTCACTATAGACCTAAAACTGGGAACTGAACCGATAGCGAGAATGCCTTATTGGATGTCGACCCTGGAATTACAAGAGTTAAGAATGCAACTAAAAGATTTGTTGGACTTGGGACTGATATGTCCAAGTGTGTCACCGTGGGGTGCACCTGTTATTTTCATTTGAAAGAAGGATGGGTCATGGAGGCTCTGCATTGACTACCATCAATTGAACAGGGCCATGATCAAGAATAAATATCTGTTGCCAAGGATTGATGATCTGTTCTATCAAATGAAGGGTGTGATGGTGTTCTCAAAGATCGATTTGCGATCAGGGTATCACCAGTTACGGATTAAGGAAGATCACGTCCCAAAGATGGCCTTTAAGACGAGGGTTGGACATTACGAGTTTACTATTTTACCGTTTGAACTGACAAATGCCCTTGGGGTATTTATGAGTTTGATGAATGGGGTGTTCCACGAGTACTTGGACAAGTTCGTCCAAGTATTAATTGATGATATTTTGATTTACTCTTGGATGACTAAGGAGCATGACGAGCACTTGCACTTGGTACTAAGGTGTCTGCGAGAGCACATATTGTATGGGAAGTTATCCAAATGCTCATTTTATCAATTGAAGATCCACTACTTAGGGCACGTCATCTCCGGTGAAGGTATTGTTGTGGATCCAACGAAGGTAGAGACCATTATGGAATGGCCTGTGCCGACGAATGTCCTGGAAGTGCATAGCTTCATGTTTTTAGCAGGATACTATCGACGGTTCATCGAGGGGTTTTTGAAGATAGAAAATCCGATCACGGAATTACAGAAGAAAAACAAGAAGTTTGTTTGGACAGAGAAATGCGTAGAAGACTTTTGGAGGCTCAAGGAGTTGTTGACAACAACACTGATACTAAAGGTCCCTGACATGGACACAGACTTCTTGGTATGCACTGACGCATCCAAGGAAGGATTAGGTGGAGTCTTGATGCAAGACAAATGAGTTATCTCTTACATATCGAGGAAACTGAGAAGGCATGAGGAGAACTACGCAACACAGGATTTGGATTTGTTAGCCATCGTATATGCCTTGACGGTTTTGAGACACTACCTTGTTGGATGAAAATTTGAACTAAAGACTGACCATTGTGGACTAAAACACATATTTATGCAAATTGACCTTAATGTGTGACAACGATGTTGTCGGAATTTCTTAGCGAGTACAACTTTGAGATTACTTACATAAAAGGAAAAGTGAACCGAGTGGTGGATGCATTGATTCGAAGACCACACATCTTTTCGGTGTTGCCTCTTCAGACGAATCTGCATGAAAAGATTCTAACTTTACATCATAATGATGACTGGTACAAAGAGGTCAAGGGTTTTATCAAACAAAACACAATGATGGTACCACGATTTGAAGCATTTTCATTTGATAGCGATGGATTATTGAGGTTTAAAAATTGGATCTACGTAATGCCAAACGACGAGTTGAGGATGTTGATCTTGAGCTAGGGTCGTAGAGAAATTTACATGGCTCACCCGAGAGTCACGAATATGAGGGCAGACCTTAAACCCTTACTCTTCTTGAAGGGAATGAAGGCCGACATAGTCAACTATGTAGTCAGATATCTAGAATGGCAACAGGTAAAGGCTGAACATAGACACCCAGCAGGATTAGTACAACCACACGCTATTCTGGAATCAAAATGGGAGGTTATTTCGATGGATTTTATTTTTGGATTACCATTGACGGCAAGGAGACATGACTCGATTTTGGTAGTAGTAGACAGTCTGACGAAGAGTGCTCACTTTATTCCTCTGCGTACGACGTATCAGGAACCTGACATAGCTAGAGTTTTCATCAGTGAGATTGTGAGGTTTCATGGCATGCCTAAGAGGATTCTATTTGATCGAGGATCGGTGTTTACTAGACAATTTTGGACGAGTTTCCAAGAGGCCTCGAGAACCCAACTTAACCTTAGTACTTCATATCACCCGGAGACTGACAATTAGACCGAATGAATGAACCAAACCTTGGAGGACATGTTGCGCATGTATGTGATGGACCAACAAAAGTGCTGGGAAGAATTCTTTCCACTAGTGGAGTTCGCTTACAACAAAAGTTACCAAAGCACCATTATGGTGGCACCTTTCAAGTTTCTTTACAGGAGACTGTATTTGATGCCTTTGAGTTGGGATCAGCTTGAGGATAGGGTCCTAGTGAGACCAGAAGTGATCCAATAAATTGAAGAGAAAATGCAAACAATAAGACAAAGGATTAAAGAAGCGCAGGATCGACATAAGAGTTCTGCCAATCCGCACTATGTCTACCGTAGTTACAAGGTTGGCGATCGAGTCTTCTTGTGGGTTAAACCGCATAAAATTTCGATCAAGTTTGGGAAGGGAGATAAACTCTCTCCTAGGTTTGTGGGACCTTTCGAGATTGTGGAGAGAAAGGGGCCCGTGGCATATCGACTAGCCTTGCCTGATTCTTTAAGGCGCATGCACAATGTTTTTCATGTATTTGTTTTGAAGCATTATATTAGTGATCCTACACATGTTATTGATGTGATTTCCTTGCAGGTGATGGACGAGGGGGCTCTCACGGCTGAGCCGATCCACATTTTGGATCATTGCGTTCAACAGCTACGACGTCGAACGATAGAGAAGGTCAAGGTCCAGTGGGACAATTATAGTCCGCACTCAGCGACCTAGGAGGACTCATATGATATGCGCCAGCAGTTTCCATTTTTGTTTGATAGATAGACATATGATACTATGATACACTTTATTTCAGCATTTATATTGTGAAACTTCGGGACGAAGTTTAGACCAAGAGGGGGTGTATGTAACATCCCGCTCTTGCATACTAAGCGAACTTATTCTTTGAGGACACTTGCTCACAAGTGATCCAGATTACTATGCTATTAAAACTTTTGATTTTGATTATGAGGTGTTATGGGTTGATGACATGTTGTTTTACTGCATTGACATAGATAGGTGTTATTGACTTGGTTTACTGAGTGTGCATGATTTTGGACCTCAAGGATGCAGAGGCATCGATGGAACCCCTTGGACTCCATATCGAGTCAGGGAGTGTACCATTGGGGTTTGATTATTTTACTGTGATATTAGTACATCTGATTAGATGATATGATTTGGATATGTTCTGACATGATTTGTTGATGATGCAGGCTGACGATAGCTTGCCGACCAGACACACATGTGGAGTAAAGGGGTCACACACAACTACCAGAGATGTTGAGGGAGAGGTGTGGACAATATCCCTTCCACAGCCTACTATCACTCCTGCCGTGGCTAGAACTGTAGGTTAACGTTTACCTAGTTCGAGAGGACCCACAATGCCATAAGGGCAGACTACAACAGTCGCTCACAATGATTTTAAGGTGCGCGCAATAAGGCGAGGGCCTTATTCCTTAGAGGCCCTTAGTCTCCCACAAGTTCACCTGGTGGAGTATTGACTCCAGGGGTTATTGATGTCTACCAAGTCAGTCAAGAGGCGAGTGGCACCCTTGGAGCACGTAGTGTGTCCTGAAGGGAACATCACGCAAGGGAAACAGATTAAGGTTAGTGGCACCCTTGGAGCACCTAGTGCATCCTGAAGGGCACGTCATGTTGTTGATGATAGAGGAATGAGCCTAGATGGCCTTAGGAAGAATAACGTGTTAAGAAAATTTTAAAACAAATTCCCTAATTAAATGTCGCCTAGTACGAAAATTTAAGGTTTAAGTCTAAACTATGCTAGCGGTAAAATTTTATCTCTCTATAAAAAAAAATAACAATAATAATAATAAAAATAAAAACCACATAAATAATAACTATGACCTTTGTTAAATCTTGTAACACGAAGGGACTAAGAAATTTAATTTATTCATTATAAAAAAAAAAACTGTTGGAATAAAATTTAAAAGAAAAAGGGGAATTAATGGTTTTATTATTTTGATAATTTTAAAATACTAATTAAATGAGAAAAGGGAAAAAGGGTTAATTTCCACACCTGCCTTTTTGAGTTCTAATTAAAAAGGGGAAAGAGGAAAAATCTAAAAAATTAGGAAAATAGGAAAATAGGTTAACATAAAAAGGGAAAAAGGGGAACATAAGGGAAAAAGCGGAAAGTCAAACTTAGAAAAAGTATCAACCATTTAAGAGCTTTCTAATTTAAATTCAACTAGAAATTTAATAATAGGGAAAGTCATTAAAACCTGTAAGAGAATTTGGAGACACCTAGAGTGATTCCAAGAGTAACTCTAGGTGGGTGAGGGAAATAAAGATAATTAATTAATTAAAGAAATTAAATTATGGAGGAATGTAGGGGATTTGGGACACTTGTACGGAGAGGAATTTTTAGCAATTTATTTTTAAAACTTTAATGAAATGAGATTTTAGGAAAGAAAGGAAGTTCGAAACTATATATAATGAAGAAAGGAGAAGCATGAAGGATCTTCTTCTGTTTGCATAACGTTATGATGCAGAAATATCTACTTGACTGACTTAACTTGTGGGAGTTGGGATACCCACCTCGGTGAGGAGTGGTAGCTCGGCCTTGCGAGGCGAGTTGGGAGCTAGTCAAAATCTCTAGATAGTGAGTGCGTGCCCCCTTTGCGGCTCAAGGGGGCTAAGGGGGAAGAAGAGTACCCCTAGAATTGGCTGGGAGGTACCGATGAAGTCTCGATGGCCAGCAAGAAGGAGTCGCATGGAGCGCGCGAGATGTCATTCGGAGCATGCGATCAGGAAATGGTATGCTCTCTTCATTTTTGTATGGTAGAATGTATTAAGACTTATGCTTGGATCTGCTTATTTAATGGACAAGTAAAATGATGTTTTTTTTTTAAATTGGTGAATGAAACTTTCCTTAGCCTAGCTCGATGGTTGTTGACTCCCGTGGCCTTCATTTTCCTGCATGTATTGACCACTTTGTTGTGTTGATTTTGACCTTCGTGGTTGTTTAGCCTTTATCCCTAGCTCACCAATCCTCGTCGAAGCAGTCGGCCAAGAGCCTGATCTATGGTCGTCGCCTTAGCCTTAAAAGACCTATGGATCTCAACGCCCTGCTTTTCTGTGTGAAGATGATGAGCGAAGGATGAACCTGTTAGTCGACTACCCTTGATGTTTGTCCCTGGCTGATTGTTGATTCTGCTATCTGGAAATGACCTCTGGATGTGGATTATCTTGTGTCCTGGTTAGTTTTTTCTATGTCTTGACTGATAGAAACCCTGAAAATCATTCCATGACCTTTCCCATCGGATCCTTGTGTTCTCTTACTGTTGTCTGCGTTGTATTGGGGTTATAGCATTGGAAGCACAAATTGATTTCCGGTCTGCAAATTTTGGGTATTTTGGCAATGAAAAAAAAAATGAATTGATTTCAAGTCTGCATTTTTATAATGGTATCCTGGAAATGGAAAAAAAAAATTATTTGTTATTCATGTCTGCATTGCATTGGTACTCTAGCAATGGGAATAACATTTGATTTCCTATCTGCATTTCATATTGGTATCCGGGAGACGAAAAACATTTTTTTGTTTTCCTATCTACATGGCATTGGTATCCTGGCAATGGAAAACGAATTCATTTCCATGTCTGCATTTTTCCAGTGTTTTCCCTTTTAAATGATGTTGGAAACATGGAGTTCCTTCTGGTGCATTTTGGGCACATCATTCTGCATATTTTAATTACGGATAGCCATAAATTCCCTTCTAGTGTGTCCCTATACATGTTTTTCCCTTTTAAAATGAGACTATGATAGTTGATTAATTACCCATGATTTTTCCATTCAAAACATGGCTAAGATTTTAGTTAAATGCTCACGAATTTCCATTCAAAATGTGACTGAGACCATTGTTTAATGCTCATGATTTTACCATTCAAAACATGTCTGAGATTGTTGTTTAAATGCTCACATTTTTCCATTCAAAACATGTTTGAGATCATTGTTTAATGCTCGCAATTTTACCATTCAAAACATGTCTGAGACCATTGTTTAATGCTCATGATTTTACCATTCAAAACATGTCTAAGATCATTGTTTAAATGCTCACATTTTTCCATTCAAAATATGTCTAAGACCATTGTTTAATTCCCACGATTATTGCCTTTAAAAAATTTGACTTTGATTGTTGTTTAAATCGCCACGATTTTTCCTTTAGAATGTTGTCGTAGCTTGCTATAATTACCCACGATTTTTCCTTTAGAATGTTTCCAGAGCTTGTTGAAATTACCCATGATTTGTTCCCTTAGAATGTTGACTGAGCTTGTTGGAATGACCACGAATTTACCTGAACCATTGCTACAGTTAATTAGCTTGTTAATTGCAATGTTAAATGCTATATTAATTTCCTTACTAAATGCTAGAACAATTTCTACAACACTGTGAATGGTCAGCAAATTCCTACTTATTGATTAAATGCCACAGCGAGTTAAATGGTTAACAGTTATGTAAATTGCCTTGTTTTTGCGCTATTAATCGTTATGTTAACCCTCATATAAATTTCTTCGCTACTGTTATATTAATTGTTATGTTAATTAACATGATAATCACCTTGTTAGTGCTATAATACTTGTTATGAAAATACTCATGCAAACTACCATGTTATTGCTCAATTAATTGACTATGTTAATCCTTATGTTAAATTCCTTGTTAACTGTTGTAATAAATTGTTATGTAACAGATATGTAATTACCTTCTTGATTTTCTACAACAATGTTATTAGCTGGCAGCTTCCTCCTCAATGATAATAAACAGCTAGTGTGGTTAGTTCAGTCATTATATCTAGACTAATGTTGAGGTTTAACTGTTCATAAGTTCTATAGGTAGCATTCCACTTTAAGAATGTTAATGTTGTTATTCAAGTTTATGGCTAGTTGGATTTATAGATATCACCTAATTGGTAACCCAGAATCGCTAAATTTGAGTCGTAATTCATGTTAAGTTCGGTGGGTAACTCGTTGACTGATGGAATTTAGACTGGTTAATTGATCTGTAATTAACGCCAGTTTAAGTCATAGATAACGACCTTTTAGCCTTTATTAATGGTTATTGTTTAATATTAATTAATGTTTGTACATGGTTTTGTAAACGTTCAATGTGATTGGTTTTTCTCACTATAAGGGTTCTAGTTACTTGTGTAATTAATTTTGGGTTGTTAGGATGATTGTCCTTAGCTTAGTAGGCTTGGTCTACTTGTGTCAAGCAGGATGTAGACACTTGCTTGTTCCTCAGAACAGTCTCCATCTCTGAGACCTTAAATGGTCAAAATTGATCGCAACCTAGGCTTGAGCATTGCTTATGTGTCCTGGAGGTCCTAACCATTGCAGGGTAGGACGGACGGGTAGTCATTCTTATTTTTCATCGGTTGAATGGTTTACATTGCTTCCATGTGCTTGATGTGCTTTTATGTTAGGCCATTATGTTTTTTTTGTGTGAGTTTCATTTGTTGTGTCATCTTTGTGTTGCAATGTTGAGTATAATGTCATTATTACCTTCCTACACACACACAAAAAAAAAAAAAAAATTAAGGGTGCTTTTACTAATTGTACATCATAGGAGTCGTACCAGATGGGGATGTTACAATCATCATCTTCCATCCATCAACGAATCATGTCAGCAATAATAATCAATCATCATAACATCTAATCATATGTTCATATGTCAGATAAACATCATTCAACCCTAACAGTCCACTCCCTGACTCGATCTAGAGTCCAAGGGGTTTCATCGATGCCTCTGCATCCTCAATGTCCAGAGTCTCTCACACTTAGGAGAACCAATTCAATAACACTTGTCTATGTAAATACAACAACATAACAAATCATCAAATCCACAATATCTCATAATCATAATCAAAACAACCAATATTATAATAACTCGTATCACTTGCACGCAAGTGTCCTCAAAGAATAAGTTCGCTCAGTGAGTGCAAGAGTGGGATGTTACACTAGTATAGGTTTGATTTTTAACACTCACAAAATGAAGGATATGACAATTAAACCCAAAAATATTGGTTCTGTTAGTTTCATGTATGACAACAACAACTTGGAGGAACTGACTTGTACAAATATCTTGGAATTGATCTCCATCACAAGTTTAATTGGAAATGTAACATTGAGAAAATGATAAATGGAGGATGGGAAGTTTATTATGGACTTTGAAATAACTGTATATTAGCATACCTTTGGCTATGAGATAAGAAGAAATTTATCTTTGAGACTCTAGTCACTCCTATTGTCTTATATGGTTGTAAATTTCAAGGCTGGAATATCCTTAGAGAATCATGGAGAAAGATAGAGAAAATTCAAATGTGTTTTATAACATGCAATCTCAAAACTAAAGGAAATACACCGAATCATATTCTCCTCATATAATTGAGTTTTTTCCCCATTGAAAGAACAATTGTGACTAGGTACCTATTGTACAAAAATAATATAAACTACATTGAAGACAATAGGGTTCCTAAGATTGTTTCAAACTCGAGTTAAAAACACTTCTAGCAATAAGGGCATAAAGATGCCAAGCCTGGGGTAAAATATTTGGAAGTAAAGGAAGACGTCACTCTACAAAATAATGATAAATCAAAAATATTATTACATATAAGTTTAAGGACAAATTGTTTTGCGATAAAGAATTAAAGGCTAAAAGAAAATGAAGATACGAAGAGGAGGTGATCAACCCTATTTTAGAAGATAAAAGGTATCTTTTTGTTTTTATTAGGTTAAAGAAGAAAATCAAAATTGTTAAAATAAAGGCAAAGTCCTATGAGCTCCACAATGAATTATGGCATTGGGAAATTCCCAAAATGTCATGGGTGGAAGGATTTGTCATATTTATGACACTAAGAGGATTGAAGATAAAAACCACTTTCTCTTAGTATGTCATGCTTAAAGCCACATTAGGTCACAATTTCAAAATATTTGTTGCAATATCCATCTTCATAATCCTCTAACTCATCAAAACTATGGTGATTTAGAGAAACTTCCTTTATTTTTTTTTAAACATAAAAATAAAATTCTAAAGGAAATCCAATAACTTTTTAACTATGATAAACTAGATTTAATTTCATTAGACATTAATCATCACCACCACTGTCAATCAATAAATAAATAAATAAATTAATTAATTAATTAAAATAATAAATATATTTATATATTAACTTAATAATATTTAAAGAAAATTAAATTTAATATGTTATTTTCCATTTTAGATTGCATAGTATTAAATTAATATAATTTTTTTAAGGTGTATTAATTTAATTATCATTTTTATGAGTTTCTTCTTGAAGTGCAAAGTTATAATTTTTATTTTCACATTGCATTGATTTTCATGTAATAATTAATATGGCAATATTCTCTTTTACATTGTATTGAATATTTTTGAAATAAAATATTCAATATGTTTTTTTAATGAAAATATTAATAATTTTAGATTGAAGAATAAAGAAGTATGGTGTTAGAATAAGTTAGTAAATATAAAAATGATAATCTCATAAATAAATGGAAGAACAAAAACGATATGGTTTACCAATAGAGATGTGATATCTTAAATATATTTTTATTGATGAGATAAATTTTATAGGAAACAAATTCGTTCACATTTATTGATGTTCAACCTCATAAAGTTTATTTGTTCTTTTACGATGGTAATCAATTATATATTATATATTGGTTAATCATTTGAGA
>JZKD02S1939781.1:58678-68964 GCA_000966675.3 Picea glauca
AATTCTCTTTCTGAAAACTGATCTCCTACGCGACCTCAAAAGAATTATCTCTTCTGAGACTTGGAAAATGTACCTGTAACAAAGATCATCAATCCTTGATAGTGATCGAAGATTACATCGATGAAATTTACCATACGCTTCTTCTCCTGAAATTTAGCCTTGCTGCTATGTTTCATTCTCTTTCCATCAATGACCCTTCATTACATATGGCCAGACCTTATTGTCCATCTCGACGCTAATGCAAACTGTATAAATTTGTTCATGACTGATTCATGTTGTATAACTTTGTTCATGACAGATTCATGTTTCCATAAATGACAATACACAATCAATGATGTCGATAATATCCCCCTTTGTCATTGAGGGAAACATATTTGTAAAACAAAAAAAAATTCATACATTTTATCCCCATATCACTGATATTCTTTCCTATCTGGTAACAAATTTGTTTTCTTCTTAACTTTGTTTTATTGCTTCTCTCCCCTTTCGAAATCAATGACAAAGAGTGAGGCTCTGACTATTTTCCTCCCTCTCTGAATTTACTAACTGCTTATCTCAATTCATTGGGATATTTTTGTTTAAATAAGTAGTCTTCTTGATACTAAGTTGTAGTGATACCAATTTATATTGATCAAGTATTTTAAACCTAATCTAATTACTTTCTTAATTGATAACCAAAATACTCCCCCTGAGTTTTTACTGTCTTTCCTTTTTCAAATAGGACAAGGGTATGGATCTTACTGATCTTCTTAATCTACTTCTTATTCTTCTTTGATATTTCACAGTAATATCAATTGAGGATTGATACCAATTGATTTAATACCATTTTTTTTATCAATTAATCTGGTGATTGATACCCCTTAAACTTCTCTGCAACTTTTTCTCTTCTCCCCTTTTTACAAAAATGAAAAAAATGATATTTTATTGTTCCCTATGAGGTTATACTCCCCCTAAGGTGATGCTCTCATTTATCCATTTTCTCCTTCTTGTATTCTAGAACTCCCCCTATCAATGATTTTTCTTTCTTTGGCTAAAGGATTATCACATCATCATGATTGTGTCATATTCTTCTATAGGGACTTCCCTTTCTTGAGCTTGTTCTATTTAATATTGAATTTCACATTCCTTATTAGGACCTTCACCCATCATTTTCTTGTTATTAATTTCTTCATTTTCAAGTGCAATATCATCTTTCTTTCTTTCTCCTTCATATTTTATTCTCCATACCTCTCTATGAGATATTCTACTTTTTGGATCTTTTCTTCTAATTTTGTTTCTGGAGATTTGTCATCTCCTTTCTTCTTCCAAAATTTATTAGGTTTTCTCCATGACTTGAATGACTTATTTAAGGATTGAATTTTTGAACTCCTGTAACTTTGGGATTTGTGCCCAAACCTATCATAGTTGTAACATCTCATTGTATGACCAAATTTTTCTATGTGCCCAACAAAATTGCATCTCCAACATCTGATTGAGTTTTTGGATTTTCCTACATATCCTTTCTCTAGTTTCTTACAGTCCATTGCTTTATGGCCAAAGTTATGACAAAAAAAGAAATATCCATTGAAGTTACTTCCATTCTTGAATTTATTTTGGCCTGAGAGATTTGTCTTTTTATTTTCTTGATCTTTTTTACTTCTATAGCTTCCTTCCTTAACAAAGTTCACGATTTGTAATTTCTTCATAATTGCAACTTTTCCTTTTGAGAAGAATGATCCTTTCTCATGTTTTTAATTGGTGCTCCATTTGTCATTGTCTTCCTTTTTATTATATCCAAGAACAATTTTTTCATCAACCAATCTTTGAATATTCCAAATATTATCTAGGATAGTTGAGATATTATGGAATTTGACAGATCTATTTGTCTTTTCATCCATCTTTTTGAGATTGAATATTTCCAATTTCAACATGGGACATGTATTTTCCTTTTTAGTTAACTGAATCTTCAGGTCTTCTTCCACTTTCTTATCATGTTCAAGTTGATTCTTTAGATTGATGACTATTTCTTCCGTCTCATCCAAGAATTCTTTGCATTTAATAGTTTTGTCATATGTCTTCAATTCTTCCATATATTTTGTTGGATAAAAAACTTTAGTTTTCAATATATTTATTTCTTCCTCGTTTTCTAGCTAAATCATTTTGAGGTTGATGGATTCTAATTCCAAGATTTGGCATGCTTCTTCCCTTTCAGTTAATTGGATCTTCTGGGCTTCTTCTTTTTTCTTAGCTTCTTCAATTTGAGTCATCAGATATGCATTGGTACTTTAATTTATCTTTTTGAAGTTGATGATTTCCAATTACAACATGTGGTAAGAATTTTCTTTCCCAGTTAATTGGATCTTCAATACTTCTTCAGTTTCTTTAGTTTCCTCAAGATGAGTTTTAAGATTATTAACCAATTCTTTAGTTTCTTTTAGTACTTCTTTTCCTTTATTTTCATGTGTCTTTAATTATTCCATCTCTTCTGTTAGATTAGTGGCTTCGATTTTCAATCTTTTGATCTCGTCTTCTTTGTTTTCTAGCTGAAACTTTTGTTCATGCTCTTCATGGTTAGATTGATCTAACTGTTGTAGTAGCAACATATCTTTCTTTTGAATTTTCTCAAACTCTTCAAAAGTGCACATAACTGTGTATTCAATATGGTCAAGAACATCCCTAGTAACTTCAATAAATAGACTATTTGTTTGTTCCATACTAATGACCTCAAATGTAGTTATAACATCATTCTTAAAATCTAATAGTTTTTCTTTGGTGAATACTGAGGTATTCATCAATTCCTTGATGTAATAGTCTTCACTGTTGATGATTGGGGTTTGGATCAAATCTTGCATTTCATTCTAATTAGAAATCTCATTCTCTATATTATGTTCTTCAATCTAATTAGAATTATCCTTTTCTTTATCTTGTTCCTTATTTGGATAAGAATTATCTTATTTTGAGTTTTGTTCTTTATTCTGATAGGAATCCTCTTTATCTGAATCTTGTTCCTTACTTTGATAGGATTTCTCTTCTTCTTGTGCTTCATTCCGAGAAACATTTTCTAGGTGGAGCCATAATTCCTTAGCAGATTTGTAGTGTCCCACCTTTTCTTTGACTTGGTCTGACAATCCATCATGGATTTCTTTTAAGGATAATGAATTGTTTCTCCTTATTTCCTTTGCAGTTTTTCTTTTTCTCTTTGAAGTAGTTAAGTGCCAGGGATTACTTACTAATGAATACCAAACTCTAGATCCTCTCGACTTCAGATATATTTTCATATTTTTCCTCCATGAATAATAATCTGTTCCATGAAATAAGGGAGATTCATTGGTGGAGATAACAATTTTTCTACCCATTTCTTCAGAATCTACCTTCCAGTGTTTAAACTGTGCTGAAGGCACTCGCTTTGAGACCAATTGTTAAAATATACACTTGACACTCAGAGGGTGGGGTGAATCACTTGACACTTGAACTTCAGTCAATCCATTATATATAAGTATATATACTTCAACAAATTCAACTTCATCTTTTGTTCACCATACTTCTTTGTTTATATAGTCTCCCAATAGGTATGAGTTTGAAGCATTATGTCCCTTTGTTTGAACCATTACATCTCTTCATACAGATCTACATTTGAATTAATAATAATAATTTCTATTATTATTATTATCATTAATAGTTTGATTTAAAGACTTAAAATCCCTTGTTTTGCATTTATTCTATTTTAATAACCTGTCACTACAAATGTTGCAAAAATCGAGTTCTGTAGAGGTGGTTCCTTCAAAACATGTTTTTAAATGCTGCCTCTTCTTTCACCTTTATTCCTCTATCATGAGACCAATTTTTCCTGCTTCAAAATTCTTCCCCCTTTTTCTTTTTATCCCCCATATGTCTAGTGTTGGGACCATGTTCTCTGGGCTTCAAAACTCTGGAAATTTTCTTCTCTTCACCAAATCTTGTTATCTTCGAAGTGATATCTTCTAGAGTGTTATATATCGAGCAAGTTCAATTCATGGTTTTAATCCTCATTGTTGATCATGATTTCAGATCAATGGTATGAAAATTCTTTTAAAAGACTCATTTCTCACAATTTTCTTATCCTTATATAATGGTTGGGATTCAATCGTGATATGGACAATTTTCGTTTCCTCAAGTACTTTGTGGCTTCGGGAGTTTGTTCATTTTATAAACTTCCAATTCTCCTGGACTAAATTTCAATGAAATGTGTATACTCTATTAATCTTGATTTGACGTGTTTCCATAAACTTCAATGGTCTAGATCTTATTTTGGATCTTTAGTACTCCAGGACTCTAGTTTACTAGAACTCTGAAGTATTTTAATTCCTCCAGAGTGATAACCTACTGAATAAGTCTTAAAGTAGTGGTGATCACTTGTTGTCGGTTAACACCTCCTCTTACNCTGACTATTTTTCTCCCTCTCTGAATTTACTAACTGCTTATCTCAATTCATTGGGATATTTTTGTTTAAATAAGTAGTCTTCTTGATACTAAGTTGTAGTGATACCAATTTATATCGATCAAGTCTTTTAAACCTAATCTAATTACTTTCTTATTTGATAACCAAAATACTCCCCCTGAGTTTTTACTATCTTTCCTTTTTCAAATAGGACAAGGGTATGGATCTTACTGATCTTCTTAATTTGCTTCTTATTCTTCTTTGATATTTCACAGTAATATCAATTGAGGATTGATACCAATTGATTTAATACCAATTTTTTTATCAATTAATCTGTTGATTGATACCCCTTGAACTTCTCTGCAACTTTTTCTCTTCTCCCCTTTTTACAAAAATGAAAAAAATGATATTTTATTGTTCCCTATGAGGTTATACTCCCCCTAAGGTGATGCTCTCATTTATCCATTTTCTCCTTCTTGTATTCTAGAACTCCCCCTATCAATGATTTTTCTTTCTTTGGCTAAAGGATTATCACATCATCAGGATTGTGTCATATTCTTCTATAGGGACTTCCCTTTCTTGAGCTTGTTCTATTTAATATTGAATTTCACATTCCTTATTAGGACCTTCACCCATCATTTTCTTGTTATTATTTTTTTCATTTTCAGTTGCAATATCATCTTTCTTGCTTTCTCCTTCATATTTTATTCTCCATACCTTTCTATGAGATATTCTACTTTTTGGATCTTTTCTTCTAATTTTGTTTTTGGAGATTTTTCATCTCCTTTCTTATTACAAAATTTATTAGGTTTTCTCCATGAATTGAATGACTTATTTAAGGATTGAATTTTTGAACTCCTGCAACTTTGGGATTTGTGCCCAAACCTATCACAGTTGTAACATCTCATTGTATGACCAAATTTTTCTATGTGCCCAACAAAATTGCATCTCCAACATCTAATTGAGTTTTTGGATTTTCCTACATATCCTTTCTCTAGTTTCTTGCAGTCCATTGCTTTATGGCCAAAGTTATGACAAAAAAAGAAATAGCCATTGAAGTTGCTTCCATTCTTGAATTTATTTTGGCCTGAGAGATTTGTCTTTTTATTTTCTTGTTCTTTTTTACTTCTATAGTTTCCTTCCTTAACAAAGTTCACGATTTGTAATTTCTTCATAATTGCAACTTTTCCTTTTGAGAAGAATGTTCCTTTCTCATGTTTTTTAATGGTGCTCCATTTGTCATTCTCTTCCTTTTTATTATATCCAAGAACAATTTTTTCATCAACCAATCTTTGAATATTCCAAATCTTATCTAGGATAGTTGAGATATTATGGAATTTGACAGATTTATTTGTCTTTTNTGACCAAATTTTTCTATGTGCCCAACAAAATTGCATCTCCAACATCTAATTGAGTTTTTGGATTTTCCTACATATCCTTTCTCTAGTTTCTTGCAGTCCATTGCTTTATGGCCAATGTTATGACAAAAAAAGCAATAGCCATTGAAGTTGCTTCCATTCTTGAATTTATTTTGACCTGAGAGATTTGTCTTTTTATTTTCTTGTTCTTTTTTACTTCTATATCTTCCTTCCTTAACAAAGTTCATGATTTGTAATTTCTTCATAATTGCAACTTTTCCTTTTGAGAAGAATGATCCTTTCTCATGTTTTTTAATGGTGCTCCATTTGTCATTGTCTTCCTTTTTATTATATCCAAGAACAATTTTTTCATCAACCAATCTTTGAATATTCCAAATCTTATCTAGGATAGTTGAGATATTATGGAATTTGACAGATTTATTTGTCTTTTCCTCCTTTTTTTTGAGATTGACTATTTCCAATTTCAACATGGGACATGTCTTTTCCTTTTAGTTAACTGAATCTTCAGGTCTTCTTCCACTTTCTTATCATGTTCAAGTTGATTCTTTAGATTGATGACTATTTCTTCTATCTCATCCAAGAATTCTTTGCATTTAATAGTTTTGTCATATGTCTTCAATTCTTCCATATATTTTGTTAGATAAAAAACTTTAGTTTTCAATATTTTTATTTCTTCCTCATTTTCTAGCTAAATCCTTTTGAGGTTGATGGCTTCTAATTCCAAGATTTGGCATGCTTCTTCCTTTTCAGTTAATTGGATCTTCTGGGCTTCTTATTTTTTCTTATCTTCTTCAATTTGAGTCATCAGATATGCATTGGTACTTTAATTTTTTTTTTTGAAGTTGATGATTTCCAATTCCAACATGTGGTAAGAATTTTCTTTCCCAGTTAATTGGATCTTCAAGACTTCTTCAGTTTCTTTAGTTTCCTCAAGCTGAGTTTTAAGACTATTAACCAATTCTTTAGTTTCTTTTAGTACTTATTTTCCTTTATTTTCATGTGTCTTTAATTCTTCCATCTCCTCTGTTAGATTAGTGGCTTCGATTTTCAAACTTTTGATCTCGTCTTCTTTGTTTTCTAGATGAAACTTTTGTTCATTCTCTTCATGGTTAGATTGATCTAACTGTTGTAGTAGAAACATATCTTTCTTTTGAATTTTCTCAAACTCTTCAAAAGTGCACATAACTGTGTATTCAAGCTGGTCAAGAACATCCCTAGTAACTTCAATATATAGACTATTTGTTTGTTCCATACTAATGACCTCAAATGTAGTTATAACATCATTCTTAAAATCTAATAGTTTTTCTTTGGTGAATACTGAGGTATTCATCAATTCCTTGATGTAATAGTCTTCACTGTTGATGATTGGGGTTTGGATCAAATCCTGCATTTCATTCTAATTAGAAATCTCATTCTCTATATTATGTTCTTCAATCTAATTAGAATTCTCCTTTTCTTTATCTTGTTCCTTATTTGGATAAGAATTATCTTCTTTTGAGTTTTGTTCTTTATTCTGATAGGAATCCTCTTTATCTGACTCTTGTTCCTTACTTTGATAGGATTTCTCTTCTTCTTGTGCTTCATTCTGAGAAACGTTTTCTAGGTGGAGCCATAATTCCTTAGCAGATTTGTAGTGTCCCACCTTTTCTTTGACTTGGTTTGACAATCCATCATGGATTTCTTTTAAGGATAATGAATTGTTTCTCCTTATTTCCTTTGAAGTTTTTCTTTTTCTCTTTGAAGTAGTTAAGTGCCAGGGATTACTTACTAATGAATCCCAAACTCTAGATCCTCTTGAATTCAAATATATTTTCATATTTTTCCTCCATGAATAATAATATGTTCCATGAAATAAGGGAGATTAATTTGTGGAGATAGCAATTTTTCTACGCATTTCTTCAGAATATACCTTCCAGTGTTTAAACTGTGCCGAGGGCACCTGCTTTGAGACCAATTGTTAAAATGTACACTTGACACTCAGAGGGTGACACTCAGAGGGTGGGGTGAATCACTTGACACTTGAACTTCATTCAATCCATTATATATAAGTATATATACTTCAACAAATTCAACTTCATCTTTTGTTCACCATACTTCTTTGTTTATATAGTCTCCCAATAGGTATGAGTTTGAAGCATTATGTCCCTTTGTTTGAACCATTACATCTCTTCATACAGATCTACATTTGAATTAATAATAATAATTTCTATTATTATTATTATCGTTAATAGTTTGATTTAAAGACTTAAAATCCATTGTTTTGCATTTATTCTATTTTAATAACCTGTCACTACAAATATTGCAGAAATCAAGTTCTGTAGAGGCGGTTCCTTCAAAACATGTTTTTAAACGCTAGCACTTCTTTCACCCTTATTCCTCTATCATGAGACCAATGTTTCCTTCTTCAAAATTCTTCCCCCCCTTTTTTTTTATCCCCCATATGTCTAGTGTTGGGACCATGTTCTCTGGGATTTAACACTCTGGAAAATTTCTTCTCTTCACCAAATCTTGTTATCTCCGAAGCGATATCTTCTAGAGTGTTATATATCGAGCAAGTTCAATTCATGGTTTTAATCCTCATCATTGATCATGATTTCAGATCAATGGTATGATCATTCTTTTAAAAGACTCATTTCTCACAATTTTCTTATCCTTACATAATGGTTGGGATTCAATCGTGATATGGACGATTTTCATTTCCTCAGGTACTTTGTGGCTTCGGGAGTTTTTTCGTTTTATAAACTTCCAATTCTCCCAGACTAAATTTCAATGAAATGTGTATACTCTATTAATCTTGATTTGACGTGTGTCCATAAACTTCAACGATCTAGATCTTATTTCGGATGTTTGGTACTCCAGGACTCTAGTTTACTAGAACTCTGAAGTATTTTAATTCCTCCGAAGTGATAACCTACTGAATAAGTCTTAAAGTAGTGGTGATCACTTGTTGTCGGTTAACACATCCTCTTACGCTATCCTTCCACTATGCTTGATCAATGGTTGAGAATGCTCCCGAAGTAGATCAATGGTTAGCGTTACTTCATAATTTACGCTTACTCTATCCTTCCACTGTACTTGATCAATGATCGATAATTCTCCTGAACTAGATCAACGATTAGCATTATTTTGTGATTTACGCTTACTCTATCCTTCCACTATACTTGAGTGACGATCGAGAGAACCTGTAGGATCTTATATCAACAACCATCATTAACTTCGCCCTTCGACGCTTCGGGTATTTGATGGTAGTAGAAATTGGATATCCTCGAAGGACTTACTCACAAAGTGACGTAAGTTGTTGACGTCACTGTTGATGTGGCACTACTTGAGTGTCTGCCACGTGTCACCTAGATTTGTGACTTTCATATACCTAAAGTGCCAAGTAGACCTTAACACTTGTCACCATCTGAATGTGCCATGTGTCCTTGCCGACGTGGCCTATTACTGTGTGTACCACATGTATTACTCTCTGACTTTGGAACTCCGACCTTCAGGTGAACTTACATATTCTAAACCCTTTTTCGTCAAAGTTATCAATGCCAAAGTTTAAACTCTCCTTGTGACATAAAGATCCTTATGTTTTAATCCATATTAATGGTTGATGTGACTTCAGGGCTTTGAACTTCAGGTAATCTTACCTGTTCTTGTCTTATTTTCATCGTAGTGATTATCCTTGGAGTTGGCTACTTCTATGAAACTATGATCTAACAACTATAATATTACACTCTAGATTAATGTTTTTCATGACTTCGGGGCTTCGACCTATAGGTAATATTGCCTGTTCTAGACTCAATTTCTCTGTAGTGGTTAGTGTCAGAGTTGACCAGTTCTACTCAGATTTAATCAAATGGCTGAGATATTTCCTGATGCTATTTGACAATTTTAATCAGGAACTTCGAGCCTTGGCCTTACATATCCTGTCCTTCCACTTTATTTTGATCAGACGGTCAATATTACTCCCAAAATATTTCTAATATCGTATGACTCATATCCACTTCGAGACTTCGTCTTCGGATAAAATATTTTTCCTTTGGGTAATTTTATCCAAAGTATTCATCACTGAATTTAACCATTGTTCCTCCTACACGATCTGGCGCTTTAAGTCACTCCCGAATATGTAATCATATGGCCACGATTCTCTCCTTCTTTACACAGGTTTCCTCTGTGATCCAACAGTTAGATTTACAACTGAATTATGGATGAACAACTCTAGTTTCTTGATTTTTATAAAGGTTTCCACCTGTAAAAACTCTCTTTTTGAAAACTGATCTCCTACATGTCTTCAAAATCATTATCTCTTCTGAGATTGGGAAAATGTACTTGTAACAAAGATCATCAATCCTTGACAGTGATTAAATATTACATCGATGACATTTACCATACGCTTTTTCTCCCAAACTTTAACCTTGCTGCTATGTTGCATTCTCTTTCCATCAATGACCCTTCATTACATATGGATATACCTTATTGTCCATCATGACACTAATGAAAACTGTATAACTTTGTTCATG
>JZKD02S1939792.1:27208-41019 GCA_000966675.3 Picea glauca
GTTTCAATACGTGTTGACACAACGTGTAATCGACAGAAAGATCAATAGATGGATAGTTATCCTCTAGGAATTTGACTTGGATTTTGTTTTTGCGAAATCTAAGAAGTCACTGTTCTTTGCGGAACTTATCTCGGAACTTCCGGTCGATTCAGGTGATGTTACGCCCGAAGAATCATCGATTAAATGAGATATTTTTCTGATTTCATCTTCAAATCCTTGGTATGGAGATATACTAGTCTATCTCTAGACTTTGAAGTGCCCCGCCATCAGGCGAAAAACTATCTCATTCTCAATGACACTTTGTATTGTCGAGGTGTAGATTGCATCCTCCACCGGTGTCTCACTCACGAAGAAGTGAAACTTGTGCTTAATGAATACCACACTAGAGCATGTGGTGGTCATTTTTCTAGGTTGGAAACAACCCAAAATATTCTACGAGCAGGTTATTTTTATCTGACGTTGATCAAAGATTGCATTGAATCGGTCAAGAAGTACCACCCATGTCAGATCTTCTCTTGGAAGATGAGGGCACACCTCGCTTCCATGTTTCTCGTCATTACAGTTGGTCCCTTCACCAAGTGGGGGATTGATTACACTACATGCCACCCGACTTCAGCCAGCGGGCATCATTATATCATCCTAGCAGTAGACTACTTCACAAAGTGGGTTGAGGCTATGCCAACGTTCAAAGATGATGGTGAAACAACAACTCTCTTTATTTTTAACCAGATTGTAGCAAGGTTCAGAATCCTGAAGGAGATTGTCACTGACTATGGTAGTCACTTTAAGAACAAAATGATGTCTGAGTTAATGTCAAAGCTGAGGCAAGAACACTCATCACCTTACTACCCATAAGAGAATGGTTAGGTGGAAGTTGTGAATAAGTCTCTCAAGACCATTCTGCAATGAACGCTCAATTCGGCCAAGTCAAATTGGCATTTGATGTTGTATTCGACATTGTGGGCCTACTGAATGTCTATGAAGACTGCCACCGATTTCTCACCTTTTTAACTTGTTTACGGGCTGAAAGCAGTCTTGACAATAGAGTGCCAGATCCCATCTCTAAAGTTGGCAGTACAGTTATTGCCAGACACTTCACCGCTTGAGGAACGCTTATTATATGTAGAGAAACTTGATGAGAAGCTATGTGATGTAGCCTTGGCTAATGAGGCTCACAAGCAAAGAGTCAAGTGTCAGTATGATTGGTTCATTCGTCCTCATATTTTCTCCGAAGGTGACCCTGTCCTAGTCTATGAAGGAGATACTAAAGAAGGGCGCTTATCGTCTAGTTGAATTCGAAGGGAAAGATTTGGTGGAGCCTAGAAATGGGATCTACCTCAAGAAGTATTACTCGTAGGTGGGTCGCCTTGGGTGACTTATTGTACATATGCATAGTTCTTGTACAATTAATTTGTTTTATCTTTTTGTTTTATGGACGTGTCATTATTGATGTCATATTTTTCATCGTGGAAAATGTCAAGTGAATCAGAGGTGTTCGTTGGGTTCGCAGACGACGCTAGCTGACACACCCGGAGGCTTTCTTCTGCAACTTGGGTGATCTTCACACCTCAGGGCCAATTGCTATCTTTTGGAGGTATCTATTTAGGTGACACCACAAACAATGTCACCAAATACAATGCAATAATAGAGTTACTTCGTGACGCTTTGTCACATGGTATATCTCACCTCCAGTTCTACTTAGATGCTCAGCTGGTTGTGTCGCAGTTAAATGGGGTTTACTGTGTATATGATCCTACTCTACATCGACGATTCCTTAGGGTACATCTCTTAGAACAATGCTTTGATTACATTACATATATCCATGTTCCTAGGAGACTAAATCAAATCACAGATACTCTTGCTAATCATGTATTAGATTGGCATATTGCACACACATGAAAGAAGCACACACATACACATGTACATACATTGTAAAAATGTGATCCATAAGACATAAAATATGTAAATATGCATATATATATCGAAATTCTCAGAGTACATAGGTGGGCGAAAACACCTCAAAAAATAATATGCCTGGTATACATCATGGGGCTTATGCCCTAAAAAATATACAAAAGAGTGCCCTCGACACGTAAGTAGTCTACCCTAGCTAAGCACGAGGCCTTTTGGCCCTGCCATAGTGAACGACGACATTTGCCAAACGTCGAAAAATATGAACCTAGGTCTGTGGCACCCCAACTACATGAGGCTGCATAGATGGCAGGAGATCCTTGATCTTAGACATAGTCACTGTATGAGTGAGCGCGGTGAGGTTTCGATCCACCGTCTCAACCCTCTCTTAGCCTCTCCGGCTGGAGGTCCCCCTGCTGCTGCTGGTCTGATGGCCATTGCTGGTGCTGCCTCTAGTCGAGGACGCCGCCTGCTCCTCACAAAATCTGATGGATGCACTGGTCCCACATCTGTACATAACAGATACATAATTGTTAGATACTTTGGTACACATAAACATGATATATATAAAAAGAAAATAATTTTTTTTTTTTTTTTTAAAGCAAACGTACCTATCTCTCCTTGCTTTGCTCTGGGCGGTAAGGGCATGTTAGGGCCCCTTGAGAAGTTGATCCTAACATAGGTGTAGTCCTCTATAGCTAGAATCTGYCGATACCACCAGTCAAAGCAAGTATCRTCGAAGGCCTCTATGGTCCTCCCTCCCCCCTGTCATGGAAACAATGCTGCCCATCTACACACTACTGGGAGCGAGGCCACATGCCCTCATGCTGTTTCTCGTGGACTAATACTAGGCACCCTCTCGAAGAAGAATGAGCACAAAATTTTCCCAAATCCAAAGTTTTTGTTACTCTGTCTGCGACACTCAGTGAGTTGTCTCTTCATGCAGTCTAGCATGGTCGTACTCCAGTCGAATATTCATGCATTTAAGCAATGCACTGCACAATGCATGTGTGCTCAGGAGGCCTGATGTAAGGTTGTGGATCCAATGATCCGTCCAATGAGTAAAACTATCACTTTCAGTGATAGGTTGGTGATATTGTGGATNGTTTCAATACGTGTTGACACAACGTGTAATCGACAGAAAGATCAATAGATGGATAGTTATCCTCTAGGAATTTGACTTGGATTTTGTTTTTGCGAAATCTAAGAAGTCACTGTTCTTTGCGGAACTTATCTCGGAACTTCCGGTCGATTCAGGTGATGTTACGCCCGAAGAATCATCGATTAAATGAGATATTTTTCTGATTTCATCTTCAAATCCTTGGTATGGAGATATACTAGTCTATCTCTAGACTTTGAAGTGCCCCGCCATCAGGCGAAAAACTATCTCATTCTCAATGACACTTTGTATTGTCGAGGTGTAGATTGCATCCTCCACCGGTGTCTCACTCACGAAGAAGTGAAACTTGTGCTTAATGAATACCACACTAGAGCATGTGGTGGTCATTTTTCTAGGTTGGAAACAACCCAAAATATTCTACGAGCAGGTTATTTTTATCTGACGTTGATCAAAGATTGCATTGAATCGGTCAAGAAGTACCACCCATGTCAGATCTTCTCTTGGAAGATGAGGGCACACCTCGCTTCCATGTTTCTCGTCATTACAGTTGGTCCCTTCACCAAGTGGGGGATTGATTACACTACATGCCACCCGACTTCAGCCAGCGGGCATCATTATATCATCCTAGCAGTAGACTACTTCACAAAGTGGGTTGAGGCTATGCCAACGTTCAAAGATGATGGTGAAACAACAACTCTCTTTATTTTTAACCAGATTGTAGCAAGGTTCAGAATCCTGAAGGAGATTGTCACTGACTATGGTAGTCACTTTAAGAACAAAATGATGTCTGAGTTAATGTCAAAGCTGAGGCAAGAACACTCATCACCTTACTACCCATAAGAGAATGGTTAGGTGGAAGTTGTGAATAAGTCTCTCAAGACCATTCTGCAATGAACGATCAATTCGGCCAAGTCAAATTGGCATTTGATGTTGTACTCGACATTGTGGGCCTACTGAACGTCTATGAAGACTGCCACCGGTTTCTCACCTTTTTAACTCATTTACGGGCTGGAAGCAGTCTTGACAATAGAGTGCTAGATCCCATCTCTAAAGTTGTCAGTACAGTTATTGCCAGACACTTCACCGCTTGAGGAACGCTTATTATATGTAGAGAAACTTGATGAGAAGCTACATGATGTAGCCTTGGCTAATGAGGCTCACAAGAAAAGAGTCAAGTGTCAGTATGATTGGTTCGTTCGTCCTCATATTTTCTCCGAAGGTGACCCTGTCCTAGTCTATGAAGGAGATACTAAAGAAGGGCGCTTATCGTCTAGTTGAATTCGAAGGGAAAGATTTGGCGGAGCCTAGAAATGGGATCTACCTCAAGAAGTATTACTCGTAGGTGGGTCGCCTTGGGTGACTTATTGTACATATGCATAGTTATTATACAATTAATTTGTTTTATCTTTTTTTTTTATGGATGTGTCATTATTGATGTCATATTTTTCATCGTGGAAAATGTCAAGTGAATCAGAGGTGTTCGTTGGGTTCGCAGACGACGCTAGCTGACACACCTGGAGGCTTTCTTCTACAACTTGGGTGATCTTCACACCTCAGGGCCAGTTGCTATCTTCTGGAGGTATCTGTTTAGGTGACACCACAAACAATGTCACCGAATACAACGCAATAATAGAGTTACTTCGTGACGCTTTGTCACATGGTATATCTCACCTCCAGTTCTACTTAGATGCTCAGCTGGTTGTGTCGCAGTTAAATGGGGTTTACTACGTATATGATCCTACTCTACATCGACGATTCCTTAGGGTACGTCTCTTAGAACAATGCTTTGATTACATTACATATATCCATGTTCCTAGGAGACTAAATCAAATCACAGATACTCTTGCTAATCATGTATTAGATTGGCATATTGCACACACATGAAAGAAGCACACACATACACATGTACATACATTGTAAAAATGTGATCCATAAGACATAAAAGATGTAAATATGCATATATATATATCGAAATTCTCAGAGTACATAGGTGGGCGCAAACACCTCAAAAAATAATATGCCTGGTATACATCATGGGGCTTATGCCCTAAAAAATATACAAAAGAGTGCCCTCGACATGTAAGTAGTCCACCCTAGCTAAGCACGAGGCGTTTTGGCCCTGCCATAGTGAACGATGACATTTGCAAAACGTTGAAAAATATGGACCTAGGTCTGTGGCACCCCAACTACATGAGGCTGCATAGATGGCGGGAGATCCTTGATCTTAGACATAGGCACTGTATGAGTGAGCGCGATGAGGTTCCGATCCACCGTCTCAACCCTCTCTTAGCCTCTCCGGCTAGAGGTCCCCCTGCTGCTGCTGGTCTGATGGCCATTGCTGGTGCTGCCTCTAGTCGAGGACGCCGCCTGCTCCTCGCAAAATCTGATGGATGCACTGGTCCCACATCTGTACATAACAGATACATAATTGTTAGATACTTTGGTACACATAAACATGATATATATAAAAATAAAATAAATATATATATATTTTTAAAAGCAAACGTACCTATATCTCCTTGCTTTGCTCTGGGCGGTAAGGGCATGTTAGGGCCCCTTGAGAAGTTGATCCTAACATAGGTGTAGTCCTCTATAGCTAGAATCTGTCGATACCACCAGTCAAAGCAAGTATCGTCGAAGGCCTCTATGGTCCTCCCTCCCCCCTGTCATGGAAACAATGCTGCCCATCTACACACTACTGGGAGCGAGGCCACATGACCTCACGTTGTTTCTCGTGGACTAATACTGGGCACCCTCTCGAAGAAGAATGAGCACAAAATTTTCCCAAATCCAAAGTTTCTGTTACTCTGTCTGCGACACTCAGTGAGTTGTCTCTTCATGCAGTCTAGCATGGTCGTACTCCAGTCGAATATTCATGCATTTAAGAAATGCACTGCACAATGCATGTGTGCTCAGGAGGCCTGATGTAAGGTTGTGGATCCAATGATCCGTCCAATGAGTAAAACTATCACTTTCAGTGATAGGTTGGTGATATTGTGGATTGGCACCTGAGAACCTACTTTCTCAATGTCGACCTCGCAGTGTAGTTCAATCAAATCAACAATGTTGTGGGGCCCGAGGGGGAAAGAACACAAGTTGAATGGTTCACCTCTCCTTGAGAGGCCAATTAGAAAGTAAATGTCTTCAGTTGTTGGATTCAACTACTGCCCCTCAAGCATGAACACCTCAACATCGAGGTGCCAATAGTCCACCAAGGCATTCAACAGCCTGGGTTGTGCCCTCATGAATGGACACCAGAATAACTTCCACAAACTGCATTGTCTCAATGCGGCCATAGCTACAGGGTCCTCATCGACCAAGATATCTATGTCTTCGTGCTCCCTCTCTCTCCAGTGGACATACATCCTGTCAAATGACAAGTTCAAAGGGGAGTTAACTCTTGTACTTTCAATTTTTTCCATGTTCTTGAGGGTGTACATGGGTTGTATTAGACACAGTCATGTATGCATGCAGGCAAGTTGTTTTCTGCCCACAGGCATATGCAGGCTATCCTTGGATAGCCCGTGTACACGTAGGGCCACCCCCTTTTAGGAGTGTGCACCCCCCCAAAAACTAAAATAAATGTAAAAGGGAAGTATTGAAATGCAAGAGGGGTTGACTTGTACTTACTTGGTTGGAGCGGAAGTTCGTTTCGTCCTCTGAAGCTCCCATAATCAACTCTTTTAGCAAAGGGGTATTTTTGGCTTTTTGGTCAATTCTCAATTTGCAATGGTGATAATGAGCTGCCAGATTCTATTTATAGACTTATTTGGCCCTTTTTGTCATTTTTTGAACCCTTTTGTCATTTTTTCTGGCTTGAAAATCATTTAACGTGGTTCTTGAGTTTCTCATTGGATGTTATTATACACTTCAGTTTTGGTTTGGAAATTATTTTGGGAGATGGGTCACTTTTAAAGATTCTTTAGTAAAATTCATTTTTCCAACTTTTTACATTTAAGTTAGGATTCCACCTCCACTTGTTGCATCTCGTTGTCTTTTCCTCTTTGCCATAGGATCAAACCCACCGAATTGTGACACAGAGCCTTCATTGTTGCTTTAGAAGTGTCGTAATTTGGTGGTAGAGGCTACCTCTACATGGATGCCCTAGGTAGATCTTGGTTGCATTTTGGTATCCATGCTGTCATTAATGACTTTAGGCTCGGGAGTCCTTGCTAGTTGTCCTAATTATGAGATTGAGCCTCATACATCTAATATGTCATCACCCTTGGCCTCACCCTTGGGACTCCCAAAAAATGAGTCTTCTTTTAAGCCCTTTCAGACTCTTTAAACATGAAAAGATTGTCGAGTGATCTTGTTGTCCATCACGCTCACCAAACCAAAACTTGAAGGCACGTCTATTCGACGGTAGTTTACCCCCTTTTCGGTCTAGATGGTCAGTTTTATGAACAAAGGTACACTCTAGGAACTTCGGTTCGCAAGAAGAGTATTCTCAGGTATAATTTTAACACTTTTTTGGGCCTGAGGGACTAAATTTACAAAAAAGGAACCCTCACATAGTCCATAGATAATCTCTTTTCTGACTCCTTAAAATTGAAAAGATTGTCAAGTGACCTTTTTCCTTTACACTCGTTAAACTGGTCCATAAGAAGATACTATACAGAGTCCATAGTTAAGCTCTTTTCAGACTCCTTAAAATGGAAAATATTGTCGAGTGACCTTGTTCTTTCACACTCGTTAATTGGTTCAGAAAAAAACATAAACTGGCATGAGTTTACCCCTTCTTTCTGACCTATAGATTAAGGAGGAAAAAGGTACACCTTGGGAGATTCGTCTCATCGGGAGAGTTCTCCTAAGTAGATTTTACAATTTTTCGGTCTAAGGAGACTAAATCTAGAAAAGGCTGCGAGTCCATTGTTAAGCTCTTTTCAGATTTCTTAAAATTGAAAATATTGCCGAGTGATCTTGTCTGTGTCACATTCATTAAAATGGTTTTGAATAGACGTCTTTTTGGTGCTAGTTTATCACTTTTTCAAATCGACTTGACTACCTTTGAAAAAGGTACCCCAACGGATTCTTCTTTTATGATTTTTCAGACTCCCTAAAAATGAAAAACCACCGAGATTACCTTCTCTGGGCTCGTGAAAAATACATTGAAGGGGGTTTCATTGTGTCTTGCTAATCACAATTGCATCTCTATGTCTTTGGCCTAATGTCGGCTCCATGTTGCTCTCAACTGAACCTTTGAAGCATGCCTTATACACAAGCCTTGTAGCACTTTCCCTCTGTGACCTGACACCTTGACCCATGGAGGAATTTTCCCAAGTGTCCTTTCCTTGCACATGTCTCCTTGCTATGAGAATTAGTATGTTCCTTACTCTTGGAACTAGTATTCTTTGTGACATTCATTCCTCCTTTGTAATGTAGCATTCTTTTATTCTTTTTCAAGATCTTCAAAATATTGAAAAAGACAAAAAAATCAAATATACCCCAAAAAGAGGACGGAAAAAGTATTTTTATTTTTATGGAAGCACAATGAGTCACCCTTGGAGAAAGCACATATTTTCATTTTTTGTCAAGCATTGGGATTTAATATGACCTTAGGAAGCTATTCTCGCTACATAGAGCTATGTCCTCCTCTGTTTGGTTATCCTTCCAAACACATGGAGAGTTTGTGTTGCCTCCTACATCGTGAACTTATGTCAATGTCATGCTACTTGAGTCGGATCATCTGTCGTGCTGTTTTCAAAGGGAATTTTTACCCAACTTGAGTCGACCTTTCTGCAGTTTGTCTCTTTCCCTCATGCCTGACCATCCCCAAAATTCCAATCAAGTCCTTGTTTGAAATCAATGAAGTTCTTTGACTGATCATCAAGATCCTCTTATCTATTCGCCAAGGAGCCATCGAAGAGCTCTAGGTAGTGAAGTCATACACTCACATTACAATCCTACCTGAGTTTGAAGATCTTGAAGTTGTTTCTCAAGCTCTGAAGGCCTCATCTCCAGCCATCAGGCGTCATTTGGCTTCTTAAAGATGGATATTATACATGTATATCTTTGTTTTTGAGATGTATATCCACTGTGTATTGCTTGTGGCTACACTTTATATAGTTATATGAAATGGATTTGTAGTGTATTTGATTTGCAACCATGATTTATTTCATCCTGAGCATGGGTATGTCCACCTCGATGAGACAATTATTATTTTTGTAGATGGCACCTCCCGAACTCTGGTCCCGGGCTCACTTGCTTCGTATGTTGGTGAATATTTGTAATGTATTTCGGCCTTCTGACCTCACACATTAGGGGGAATCTCTTATAACCCTAAATTTCACCATACATGCATACCTAGCACTAAGCCCTCTTACTTGCTATTTTTTCCAAGCCATCACTGAGAAACTCTTCTTAAAAACCATATTTTTGAAGATGTACGCACCTTGCACCACTACTTCCCATGTACACATGCTTGCTGCACCACTACAGCTCGCATACGTACGCTAGCTGCACCATTACAGCTCGCGTATACCCACAAATGTTGCAAAAATTAAAAAGTTGCAAGGAATTTGTTGAGATTACAGGCTATTGGGTAGTTTTCCAATTGTCCCACCGCCTATAGCCCGTCACCCAACCAAATAACCATCCTTTTTTCATATAAAAGGAGGTGTTGAGGTATCATTCCTAAGAGAAGCATAAGAACAATAAAACTCTTCCCATTTCACATCCCCTCCTTGCCCCAAGAATTTGTAGCCACCTTGTGAGTTTTGTGCCAGAATTGCCCATTCTTGCCTTTTTCCTCCATTATAAGCCTATGCCATTTCCCTAGAGAGAAGTGTGAGAGGAGAAATATATGTGGAAGTGCAGTTGGAGCTTGGTGAAGAGGATCCCAGACTAGGTTCGAGGAGCAGTCACCGATCTCATTGTAAGTAAACTTTGTGATATCAATAAAATGAATACTTTTTCTGTCCCGCAATATGACGTGTTCAATATTTATGTTTGATTTATGTTTTATACTAACATCTAACCCACTAATTAATATATGAGATACATGTTCATAGTTTATTGTTTGTATTTTTGTGAATGCAGGTTAGAATTGGGAGGAGACTTGTAGTCGAGGAGAAATCGAATGCGAAAGGATCGACACCATACGCAGAGTTTAAGGTAGAGTTACCTGATCCTTTTTACTTTGTGTTTCTTGTATGAATGTGGGGTATATTCGGGGTAGTCTAAAGTTGAGGAGACTTTTAGATGGTTAGATATACCTACATGTTGAACCCTAGTGTAGTCCATAGGGGTGTTTTCCCGCTATAGCAATGGCCGTCTCAAGAAATTCCAAAGATGGCATGGATTCCATGTGTAGAGGGCCTATGAAGAAAGTCAACAGACTTATGTTGCTTCGATATTGAATTAAGACATTAAACTCTTCTCAAGTTAGGAGTATTGGCATCCCCAAAATATTAGAAATGTAGGCCAGGTAATCAATTGACAAATGCCATTTCTCCGGTGGCACAGTTGATGTCTGGGTACAAGGGTTCCATTCGTTTTTATAAAATGTGAGATGTCCATCAAAGGCATATTTCAATCTAGACTGTTCTTGGTAATATTTTCATTCTCTCTTTTAGAGAAGCACAAAATTTTCAGTCTTATGTGGTATATCTTCTATAATCTCAGTAATGTTAGACGACAACATCTAGACACTATCGCTAAATGAAGAAAGGGAAAACCCTTTCAAATTCCGTCAATTAGCTAGTTCCTTCATAGAGAAGTAGGGGCATGGTGTTTTCTTGATATTTTTAATTTTTGTTTTCTAAGGGGTCCTCAAACGTAGCCATGATTTGCACAACCTACTAATTGCAAATTTCATGCCTCAACTCTAGGTCGTTCCATACCACGAGGAACTATTGCAATGGTATAATAAAAACTTGAAGAAATATGCACAACACAATGTCTGCTAAAAAATATAATGAAAGATAATTCCAAATGAGCGGAAAGCTAATAAATATGAAATATTTGGTGTAATAATGTAGTCAATTTAAATTTTAGAGGATAGAATCCCACCAATACAATCACCCGGGAAGATATCTACCAGTCCTGGGCGTGCAATTCCAGCATGAGATTCTTTATCAATCATGGAATATTTAGCAGTGTAGCACTTTCATCTAACCATATAATGGTTGGACATAATGGTGATAATTCCATGGTTAGGTCTAACAATGAATGTATTCCAAGATTCTTGCTAGACTTATGAATCCAACAACCATAAAGTTCTGTTATAAACCTAAAATTTTGTCGAGTTTGTATTGCAAATAGATAAGTGGTCTGCAAGTTAGTTGGGATGTGCAAGGCCTTATTAAGTCAACAAAGAAATAGTTGGGGTTCTTGTCAAGTTAATGTTTTAGTTATGTAGGATTAGGAATTATATTCCAAACTAGCTTGGGTTAGATATATGATTTGGATTGGTTAAGGAGGTAGATATAAATAACCTTGATATGCTACTAGCACACTAATCTGTTGACATATGTTGCCAAATCTTCTCTAAAAATCATCTAGGAAAGCACTTAGATCGGGTTATCATTTTTTGAGGGAAAATAGTTGAGAATAATCATGTGTTATCAACCATTGCATTTCACAAAGTATTGAATCAAACTGATTATTCACATATGAAAATTTTGGTGCTACGACAGCTGACAACTGCCCAAATTTCTGGCATAGGGTTATTGGCATAAGACATTATGTGTATTTATTATCATTATCTCTTTCATGTTATGTTCATTTTTAACTGTATCCTCCCATATAAATATCTTACCCAATTGATTATTCAAAGATTTTCTCATCCTTTTTGTATCTACAGAGTGCTTGTTAGTTATTAGGGGGCTTAATTATACTGATATGAATTCTTCAACTGCAAGTGGATGTGATATTTTTGGTTCCAATCCTCTTGAAAAGGTTTAGGTGACTGCATAAACATTGCTCTTGCATATGTCAACTTGCAAGTACAACTCTTTGCCAAGGAGCTAGCAAGATGAATATTAGATGAATACTAATCTATTATTCACAGGAAACCATGTTGCAAGGAATGGTTATCTTGATATTGTTAGCAATCTGCAATTGGTATAAAGTACGAACTGATATTTGTGGGAACCTCTCAAGGCATGGTATGAACATGGGTGCCTAATAAGCATAGAGTTATGTTTGAGCCAGATCTTTGTCAACACAAAATCAAATTCAATTAAAGCACAAAGGGCTTCAGAGATGGTACGAATAAAACTCAACATGGCAAAGAATTGAAGCTTCAATGACACTTGTACCATATCATTTATATTCCAAATTGTAAACTTTCACGAGTTCTTTAGTCTTTTCATTATGTTTTATAAATGATTTTTATTTTTTATTTTTCAATTCTTAATTATGGACCTTTTCCTCGCCAAACTTGGGCCTTTTATTATAATTCTATGAAAGGAGAACAATACAAAATTGGAAAGAAGCACCAATGTTAACGAATTTTCATTCAACAAACGTCTTTTCTGCTTAAGATGTAAATATGTTGTGGTTAGCACCAACTTCATTTTGTTCAGCAACCATCTTCTATACTTAAAGCAATTGTAAGTATAACAACAAATTTATTAAAACAAAGGAAAGAAAGAAGAAGCTATGAGGCAAAACAAATATACAAATCAAATTATATTGATTAAAATCAAATCTCTATATATGCATCCAACACGAAATGAAATGAGATCATATAATATGATGAGGTTGGTTCAAGGAAATTTGTAAAGTCCCAATTATTTGAAGGATGAAGTTATATTTATTTTGAGAGCATTTGAACCCGATGTGATATGCACTACCATTGTGCCATAAATGCAATGTGGGGGAGCGTGGATAGAACGTAGGATCTTTAAATCATTCAATGCTTTCCGAGCTGACTCATTCCTACTTTACTAGAATAATTGATTGAACATACTTCAATAATGCAAGTATAATATATAAACATAAGACTTTTAAAAATTGGGAGGTTAAGTGTCTATGTTTTGTCATAAAGGTATTTTTGGAAGTTTATATTGTAGGCGAGCTCTAAGTACTCTACAAAAAAATAAAAAATATTACAATAAATATCATAGGAGAGCAATAAATATCATAGGAGTGTATAGAGGTAATTGGTGTAACACACCCAACCCCCTATCCACTTTTAGGCTGGTGGGATGTTTGTTTTTTATCTTCTTGAAACTCGGGATGAGTATTTAGGTTCATTGGTACCTATGATTTGTAATTTCTACTCGAAAGTGGTATCTATATCTCATTCATTTCAAATACTCTATTGCATAATCATGGTTATGCTTATACTATGATATCCAGGGGATTACTTATACACAATGACAAAAAACTAAGTTGAAGTATTAGATTAGCTGTGTGAATCATATGATATGATGAACTAAAGGGAATCATATATGCTACATACTTGGGTGTGGTTCATTAGATAGAATAACGGGCCCCACAGTGGCCCACAAATGATGGTAATGTAAAAATAAATAAATAAAAGGAACCTTAAGAAGTCATAAAAAGAAGAAAAAAGATAAGACATACATGATCTTTGATATTCTAATGTGTATCATTGCATTGATACAACATCTAGAGCATATGGAAATGCACGACCTGCATAATGTAGTAAATAAAAATAGAATTATATTTAGTTTTTAGTAAAAACCAAAAAATACTTTTAAGAATGTCAATAAATCCTAATAGAAATTAAAACCAACATGATTGCAAATAGTAAACACCATTGATATTATTTTTTGTAAAATCCATATGAGAGGAGATTAAATAATGA
>JZKD02S1939803.1:0-12075 GCA_000966675.3 Picea glauca
ATGAGGGATTTTGGTTGAGGTACATGTTGGGTACATGGTTGAGACAAGTAGTTGATGAGTTGGCACATACATGAGGTGTATAGTTGATGATGTTGGTACATATTGATTAGTCATATTTTATGTATATTTGATGCATGATTGGTACATATTTGGTGCATGGTTTATGCACTCGTTGATGGTACAGGTTGAGGTATAGGTTGGTGCATGGTTGATGCACTTGTTTATGGTACAGGTTGATTACAGGTTGTTTGGACAGGTTATTGTGACATGTTATTTGTATAGGTTTGGTGTATGGTTGATGCATTTGTTTATGGTACAGGTTGATGTATGGTACATGTTGGCACATGTTATTGGTACAGGTTGTTATAGGTTTATTATAGGTTGATTGGTACAAGTTTACAACAATATATCTCACAGTGATAGTGTGTCGGTGGTTCCATCATTCTACTTTTATTTTAGGGTGGTTTGATGGGGAAAGGATAGGTGGTTGTAGCCACCTTCCAGTTGTAGTCGAAGAAAATAGGGGTTTTTAGACTCCTTCTGGTTGTAGCCAGAGAATTGGGAAGTTAGAGATTCCCTCAGGTTGTAGCCTGAGAAACTAGGGGGTTGTAGCCTCCTTCTAGTTGTAGACAAAGAATTGGGGAGTTGGAGCTTCCTTTAGGTTGTAGCCTGAGAAACTAGGGGGTTGGACCATCCTTCCAGTGGCAGTTGGAAAACAAAGGAAGTTCGTGCTTCCAATGAATGTGATTATTAAAGATAAATAAGAAAAAACATTCTGTGTTTTTCTCCCGCTTTGGGTTTCCACGTAAAAACACTGATGTACTGTGTATGTGTATGATTGCTCATTTGTTCATTGTTTATTTACTCTGCAACTATTGGATGATAATGCTACATTGATATAACACTTGCATTTTGTGGTTAAAAAGGATTAAGTTGATCTATTATTGATTCACCCCCGCTCTCAGTAATCCAACACATCCCATATGAGTGGAGCATTTATATGCATTTGTTTTAGGATCTTAGACATAAAAAAGAAATATTCATTAACAATGTATCCTTTAACCATGCACCCTTCAGTAAGTTCTCATTGCCTTACAAATTCCTTAAGTGTTTTCATGTTCATATATAGCAAGAACATCCATCTCTGACTCACCAAAAAAAATAATTGAATGTATTCAACTAAATGTACCAAAATATGGACCCAAGTATCCATAAAACTAGTAGGAAACTCCTAAAAAATACAAACAATTTCCAATATTTCATCATGCCATCTAGATATGCTCCTGACATGTATCACTTTGGATGTGATCCACCTAAGTAAATATGACACTATTTAATTACTATTTATTAATTTCATATAAAAAATTGACACAATATTGCTTGATATTTTGACATATATACTCAATGAAGATAAATTTATGGTCTATATTGACAATATAAGAAAACAACCTTACAAATGTAGACAACCATATGAAGGCCTGAAACCTATGATAAGGAATAATCCCCCTATGACTAGGGTTACGTCATAGGTAGAGCAAAGAAAATATACTACAACTAACTAACTTTATAGATCATTTATGTATGTCAATGTAAATGAGAATGTATGAATAAGAATAATTGTGGCTAGATGGCTAGCCCTTTTTGTTATGTTTTAGAAGTAGCCCCAAGAGAGTCCAAAATGATCCAAATCTCTCTTGAAATCAGCACACATCGACAAACACAACCTTTCTCAAAGGAACAAATATCAAAATAAATAATGATAAGCATATGACAAAGTAAATAACTGCCTATAATAAGTAAACTTAATTGATATTAGGTAACCAATTCCTCCCTAAATCATGTGATCAACAGTGATGAGCAAAAAAAATTACTCATTGTTTTTTTTGTGGGCGAGATAAGCGATATATTTATATTAAATCAAAATATAATAGCAATATAGTACTTGAATATTTCGCTGGCACCTTTGTCAATAGAATCCAGGTTCCTCTAGCTTGGATTTCTTAAGGAGTGCAACTCCTCCCTGGGCTTCCTCCTATACATGAATGGAAAAATGTCAATGATTTAGGTCCCAAATATAAAGAATAAAGAAAAGTTTAGAATCAAGGGGATTTTGAATGAAGGGAAATAGTGATAAAAATCTAGGGAAGATCTTTAGTAAATTCTCCAACATAATCCTGCTTATAATGGTGAGTGCATCTTCTCCAACATTTGAGCCCAACTGATACTCTTAATTTTTTTTTGAGTTCATTGGCAATGGAATTCAAGGTCGTACATGTGTATGGATCTCATAAATCCCACTTAGGAGCATGCAATTATCACACATTTATTATTATTAATTACAATTTATGGAATTCATATGCACATTAGTTGAAGGAAAAGTGCATATATACACTTGTTTCTTAAAGGATAAGTGGGTATATATGATCAAGAATCAATACTGTGTATTCTTTTTTGAAGAAAATACAAGCAAAGGATAATGTCATAGTCAACAAGGCATTGAATGGTCTATGAGGGCCAAATAATTCTATAATATATGCCCCATAATTTATGAGATTAGAAATGAAGATAATGGTTGAAATGAATTATAATACTATAGAGGAATCTAATAAGTGAAACCAAGTGGATTTCAACAAGCTCAGGATCAGAAAGGTATCTTAAAAAAAACAAATTATTAGATTACTCTCTTCCTTGAGACAAGCATACCCATGCTCAAGTGTAAATAAATCATAGCCCTTAAATCAAGTACACTAAGGATCCATGAAGTATATAAAATACATAATCATGGCCATGAAAAAGATACACAATGGATCTATGTTAGATATAAATCATAGGATCCATGTCAGATATAAATCATATCCAAGAGATAATACACAATGGGTCTATGTCTCAGTGTACATCAAGATAATATATGGAACTGAATTAAGTACAAAATTGGTTCTCCCAAGGGTACCAATGTCATACAGGTAGGAGGTACTATATGTGAAACTTGGGAAACAATATAGGAATGAGATTCTACTACATCCCAAGGCATTCAATCCAAATTTGATGAATGTATGAATTTATCCCATGTGAATAAATGATTTAATGTTGAACATGGGAGAAACCATTCGATTATTGATCATTGATGTATATCAATAAAAAAAGTGAGACAACCCATTGATAATAAAAAAGGGTGTTAAGGTACATAGTACATTCTAACAAGTGTGAATAGATGTGTTGGCATCAAACACTTGTAGAATATATCAATTAGGGGACATTGATGTATTCCCATTTTTAATAGTGAGGGAACCTACCACTGATGACTATAATCCCAAAGGTACTATAAAGGTATCTAAATCTCTTTCCTAGAGAAAATGAGTCAGTGTTGATAGAAATATATTTGATGGAAGGAGGGAATTAAGGCACCTCCCATCAACCAACACGAGTAGGAATAAAAAACTGATATGATTTGAAGGTCTTGGACAAAAAAATGATAGAGAACACCATTGAGTACATACCTCGCATGCACCAAATGAAAATTTGGCATGAAAAATACCCTTTGAGAAACATTCAGTGAGAGTTGTTGACAGAGGTGAGGAATTCCAACACTAATGAAAATGGAAACAAAAGTATAACATGAATCCCACTTTGTTAAAAAAGGTATTTCCATTGAACACATAGGAAACCACTTAGTTAGCAACCAATGTTAAAATGTCATTTGTTGGGCATAAAAAAATATACCAATGATGAAACTAAGTCCTGGGGTGATACTGACTCTAATTATATCTCTCAAAGCAAAGTGCCACATTTGATAGGAGAAGACCCGCTAGTGAGAAGGAAATGATGATTCCTCACACACTATCATGAGTAAAACACCGGTTATGATGATGAAACTAAGAATAAATTGATAATAGGGAAGGATGATATGGATGGTTAAGAAATATGAGGAATGACTAACACAAGATTAAATACATCCCTTGAACATAAGCATGACAACTTGGGTATAAATTAATGCCAAGCAAGATCAATGATATAAAACCACAATGTAGGAGGCATTGACATATTATCCATAATTATTAGAAGACTAACCAACCGAGGGAGTAAACTACTCAAAATCCATGGTTTGTCTCCTAAGACAATACTAAGACCTAACTCTTTGATAATAGACTCAAAATTGGTGCTTTATTCTAGGGTGACATAACTAGGCTACTACCACATATAAAAGGATCATAGAGATCTCAATTACCCACCCCCTCGTTTTTATAAATATTTTTTTTTGTCCTTTTCATATTATAAAGCTTGAAAATAAAATAAAATAATGCTAAAATACAATGGATGAAATGACTATTGCAGGGTGTGAAACTATGTTCCAAGTGTATAGAACATACCTATGAAAAAAATGAAAAAATGTACTAGGCATGAAATGGAAACTCATTAGCAAGTCTCTTCCAACATAGGGTAGGTATGAAATGTAGAAAAAAGTAATGCAAAGGTAAGTGATAGTTAGGAATGAAAATGTGGTAAGAATAATTTGGAAAATTGCAACAAGACATTCAACAAAATAGTGCATGCATCAATAAGCATGGAAGATGAAAAATGAACCAATTATAATGGTGGGAGCCCCCATAGGAATGGTTAGAAATATATGAGAAAGTTGAATGAGGTTCATAATGAAATATMAAACTACAAGGGTTCATAGTCCTACCATAAAAAAATGGGATGGGCACCAKATGGTAAAAAGGTGCTATACTAATGCAACCCATCATAGGAAGGCTCTTCCATCGAGGTAATGCAAMCTACATATATAAATGGGTTATGCGCCAAAATCCAACGGGTTTGAACCTATGGTAAATATAGGTGGAAAAAATCTTAAATTCACTACTACATATGGTGTTGAAGTCTAAYAGGGAGTTATGATGGTATGGATAAAATCGATCATACCATCGAACATTACTAACTAAATATCAAAATTTTGTTATTTTTTTTCTTGGTTCCCCGACGTTTGTCAKAATTTCCACAAAGTCCAATCATCATTGACATTCTGAATCATATTCAATGGTTACCACAAGGGCCATGTGGCACCCCATCATTAAACATATGAGATMTCAGAGGCATGTTTCTAAAACCACGAGCTATAACAACTCACTCGAGGACATGTAAATACATATAAATCTAATTATGATCAAAATATGTAACCTCCATATGGATCTAGGTTGTCCATACGGGGATCATATAAATATATAGACATTCTCAAAATGTTCTACATTTTGGAATTTTTTGTCGGAATCGAGTGATATAAAGGTTGTAAGTAGAGTGATAGGAAAGGAGAATCTTGTTAGATAAGAGACAGTAGGAGGAATCTTTAGAGAGAACAACGATGTGGGATATGTATTTCACTTTTCTGACCAGTTTTGTAAGGGAGAATGTAACTATATTATGCCTATCATGTAAATATCCTATTTTTATGACAATTTTATGGAATATCAATACCATAAGTCCATTTATTTTGCTAAAAAATAGATATATGAATGAGGTTATGTTCGGTAAATAGTTAAAAATGGAAGGGTTTGTTAGAGTGGAAAATTCCCATACTAAGGGTTCCTTAGGATATATCTAACCTTCAATTCTCAGGGCTCAATCTTACCCTTAAAAAAGTGAGCCTTGAAAAGGGTTATTAATCTGAATAAACCTGACATCCTCCTCCTATAAGAGACAATGTCAAATGGGGATAAAATAGTTATCTATATAAGAATATTTCTTGGGGATTGAAATTTTAAATTCATTGATGATAGAGGAAGGTATGTGGTTATCATTAGAAAAGTTATACATCTATCTATACCTTTGTTTGTGCAATTGGAAACTTAAAACCCTTTGCTGTGGGAAAATACCAAAAATTGTTCTGTAGGACAAACAGGGAAACTTTTTCCTTGGTGAAAATTGCATGATAAAAGCTAACAATTGCCTACCTGGTGCAATATTGGTGAAAATTTGTCCATTTGTCTTTACAAAGCAATTTTTAGCCTTTATACTTGGTTTTTCATTTGCATACATAAAAGTCTATGTTGTGCAAAAATAGGCAACAAATGCCTAGTAAAACCCTAGAAATGAAAGTTGTGCAAGTTTTTGGGATTGTGTTTTATCATATTAGACCCGATCATGCTATTAATTTTGCAATTGCAATTTTAAAAGTGATTTATGTGCAAAAGAGGCAAAGTTTGCCTTGTAAATTGGAAGGTCAAAATTGTACTAAGTGACGAAATTAAAATTCACACCCAAGCTTCTTTGTAGCACCTAAAATTGTTTTATAAGTTGTAAGATGGATATATCTATATTTTGTATTTAACTATGTCATCTAAAGAATAATTTTAGAACAAAAGAGGTTGATTTCAGGCACCTAGAGTACAGATTTCTTGCAAATCTGAAGTCAAAATTGCCTTAGAGTAAAATGCACACCCTTGCCTCAATTTTGACCCAGATTGAGTGGTTCAACTTGAATAAGTTGTAATTTATGAATTTACATCTTGACACAGTTGTATATTGGCAGTTCCAAACAAAAACCTACCCAATGTGCATAAAGGCTAAAAGTTCCCTTGTAAAACTAAAGTGCCAATTTGTTAAATTTGGCTATAGGAAAGTGCATGACCAAAGTTGTATAATCCTCCATAATTTAATATTTAAGTTGTAAGTTGACTATTAAAATATTTTTAACATGTTTGTACTATTAGGGGTGCATTTTTACTCCAATAAGGATGATTTCTATTCACAAAGATTCATGACTTTTTGATGAATCAAAAGATGGTGGGTTATGAGAGAAATCAAGGTAAATGACTTCTAACCAACCATTTATACATACAAAATGGAATAAATCTTAAATATAATTTTTCCAATAGAACAAAGAGATCAATATTACATGAAATATTAAAAGTTACAGGGTTGTAGAAAAGTAGTACATCTTTCTATACCCATGTTTGTGTAATTTGAAACTTTAAACCCTTTCCCCTGCAAAAAGACCAAAAATTGTCTTCTAGGAAAAATAGGGAAAATTTTGTGTTGGTGTAAGTTTTGCCTTGGTGCAAAATGCATGCCAATCTACACTAAGATGCACACCTAGGTCTCAAAAGTCATTCAATTTGAGTGGTTCAAATTGTAAATGATTTGTTAAGTCATTTTACATAAGCCTATACACTTATTTTTTCATTTAGTCATAAAAGGAGTTGTTGTGCAATAATAGGCAAGAGATGCCTAGTAAAACCCTAGAAATGCCCAACTTGTTTGTAAAATGTAAGCGAAGGTTTTACTATACCTTAGATTTGAGTTGTAAATGTTTTTGGAGTTGTGGTTGATAATATTGTACCTATTCATGTTGTTAATTTTGCAATTGTAAGTTTAAAAATGGTTGTTGTGCAGAAGAGGTAATTTTTTCCTTTTAATTTGGAAGGTCACAACCGTATTAGGTGACCAAATTAAAATGTATTCCCAAGCTTCTCTATAGCTCCAAAAATTGTTTTATAAGTTTTAATATGGAGTTCCATATATGGAAAATTTACCCATTTCATCTAAAGTTCAATTTAAGAACATGATAGGTTGCTTTCATGCACCTAGATTTAGGATTACATGTAAATATGAAGTCAAAACAACATTAGAGTAAAATGCATGCCCTAGTCTCAATGTTGACCCAAATTGAGTGGTTCAACTTGAATAAGGTGTAATTTGTGATTATATACCTTCATATAGCCTTATAGTGGAAGTTTCATACAAACACCTACTTGATGTGCATAAAGGTTAACAATTGCCTTGTAAAACCGAATGGCGAATTTGTTAAAGTTGGCTATAGGAAGGTGCACGCCCAAAGTTGGATAAGCCTCCATAATTTAATTTTTAAGTTGTAACACTATTATTACAATAGTTTTAACATGTTTTTATAATTACGAGTGCATTTTCACTCCAAAAAGGATTATTTCTATGCACAAATATTCATGGCCTTTTGATGAAATATACAACGAATATGTCAATATTATAGGAAATATTACAAGCTACAGGGTTGTAGAAAATATACAGTGGTGAATTTTGTATGATGAGATGATGTATATATAGGACAATGAGTAATTTATTTCTTAATATGAGATATGTATTTCTTAAGAAGAAAATGCATGCTAAAAAATGGAAATTATGTGTTTTTTGCTTGAAAACAGGGCATGCTATAAAATGCATGCCCTTGAGAGAAAGCCTTGTGTTAGGATTGAAGGATCAGATCCTGTCACTTAGAGGGAAGGGGGGGGGGGTTGAATTAATGACACAATAATTTTATCAATTTTTCTTTTGTTAATGCAAACAAAATTTTAACAAAATATTTTATCGTGGAACCCAATTCGGAAAACCACAAACACTTTTCTATTAACTACAAAATTTTGTTTTACATGTTACATAGAAGGAAGATGTTCTTCCTCTTTTATCAACACCAAATGATCAGGATGCACCCACACCCTTGTTCACCAACATCAATTGGTAGGAGGATTCAACCCCCTGTTTAATTAGCTACACTGATAAGGAAGCACCTACTGCCTTGCAGGCTCCAACCCGCTCTTGCACCACCCAACCACCCTTATTTTCTAAATTTGGAAAACTTCTATATCATGTCTTCACTGCATCTTTCTCTGCTTCTGTGATTTGGTATATCTTCCGATTCAGACTGCAGAGACACATTCTTCTCACCACTCTATTTCGTTTATATAATCTTCAAACTGTGTGAGATATAACACATTGTGTCCTTTCATTTGGACCATCACACCTCTTTATTTAACTTAACCATAATCTCTGTTAATACAACAAAAATCGAGTTCTACTGAGGCGCTTCATTCAAACCATTACATATGACCAACAACACAAAACCACGGGCTTATTGATTTAAGCGATGTATAATATTTTACCTTTATTTTTCTTATTCCATATGACCACATGCGGTGACCAGATGCTAGGCCAAGCGAGTGCTTGATCACTTATTGATATCAACGATCATGTTTTAATCTCTTGGTGAGATGGATGATTCTCGTTTACTTCGGGAATTCAGGACTTCATCCTTCACGACTTCCAACCTTTTTACCAATCTCCCAAATAACAGAAATGTGTCCATAATCTTCAACAGTTGAGAATGCTCTCGAAGTGTTCTTCAGATTGGATGACTCATGTCCAATTCGGGACTTCGGCCTTCAAGACTTCGGGACTTAGATCATTTGTTGGTGGTGAAACTCCCGAAGTAAAACTCTTGGAGTGACGTAACTTGCTGATGTCACTTGATGGTATGGCACGGGCCGAGTGCCTACCATGTGCCACTTAGATTCGTGATTTACTCATACCTGAAATGCCAATTTCATCTTGACATGTGTCATTATTTGAATGTGCCACATGTCCTTGCTAACATCGTATTGCTGACGTATATTTCTCGATGTGTCACATATTCTTCTCCTTGATCTAACAGTCAGGATACTTCTCGAAGTGTTCCTCTGATCAGACGAATCATATCTACTTCAGGAGTTCGGCCTTCAAGACTTCGGGTAAGTTGATTTCTCCACTTCCCAATTCTCCCGAAGTGAGATTCCCCAAAGTGTAACCTCCTCACAACTTTTAACCCGAAATGAAAGCTGTTCATTGATCATGATATTGGATCAATGACTTGATCTGTCTGTGATGCTTCTTTGCATTGATTTAAATCCAACGACTCTTCTTCTTTGATTATCCTATCCTTCCACTTAAAGTGATCCAACGACTATCGGGAATTTGGGTATTCAGGATCTCAACCCTTTTTACTTGCTTATCCTATCCTTTCACCCAACTTGATCCATCGATCGAGAATGGTCTCGGAGTAGATAAATGATCAAGGATGATTGCAGGGTACCAACTAGAATGACATTTAAACCTATCGTCGAGCTCCACAATGAAAAAACTGCTCATTGGTAGTGGGACGGATGCCAACCGTAGTTCTATTTGGAAGGTGACGATCGACGGTCTAGACTAATTGCGGGATTGGAATTAATGCATTGTTTAATTATCCCTCCGCGCTCCGCAATCAATCCATGCCCTTGATCTGCGCTTGCATATCTAATGGTCACGACATAATATGATCATTGTTTCTGCAATGCACGCCATCTCTTCTGAGCTTTGATATTCATTCACTAACCCTCCCAAGCTTTAATATATGCATACTATCCTACTATTTGACATCAATGAAAACACATTAATGACACTATGTCCAACAAGGATTTTCATGATAAATTATTGAAAGAATATTTTTAGGGAAAATTAATTTCATTATATTCATTATTCACATTATGCACACTATCCTTATGAAATTTCATGAGAAGGGGGTATTGAGGAAAATGCACACCCTGTTAGGGAAAAAGTAAGGTTGTACATATTTTGTTTTGTCTCGAGAATTTGGTGCAGGGTGAAATATATATTTTGGTTTGGGGTTATATGCATGAACTAATATGTATTGTTACATATGAAACTATGAAATGATTTATAGTGATATATGATAGATTAATGATTACATAAGTGAAATTTTGTGGTTGTGGATTGTTGTTGTATATGAAGTTTGAACATACCTTGGAGTAAAAATTGCAATCCTTGTGTTAGTATTTGCATTATATATTCCTTAAATCACAATGTCAAGGAAAATTCATATCTTTACATGATTTATGCACATTATGAACATTGTCCTTATGAAACTTCATGAAAAAATGGCATTGAGGAAAATGCATGCCCTGTTATGGAAAAATGCAGGTTGTATATATGTTGTTGTGTCCCCAGAATTTGGTGTAGGGTGAAATATACATTTTGGTTTGGCGTTACATGCATGAACTAATATGTATTGTTACATATACAACTCTGAAATTATTTATAGTGATAGAAGATAAATTAATGATTCCTCAAGTGAAATATTGTGGTTGTGGACGATTGTTGTATATGAACATACCTAGTAGGGTATTTGTGGGGGAGTGTTTTCATATTGGGGTATAAGACAATGTATGTATATATATATACAATTTTTAAAAGTTATATATATATATATATATATATATATATATATATATATATATATATATATATATATATATATTATTTTTATTTTATTTTTTACATGCACTAAGTGCTAGTTATATATATTTTATCCATATATTGGATTATGAGTGGTCGTGGTATGAAAATTACCATTGTGGAGGAAATTGGGAAAATGTTGCATTTGTAGCTTGTGTATATAACAATTATTGTTTTACAAGACATATTCATACTTGATACATATAGGTTTCATATTCATTACAACAAAGATAAATCTATGCAATTACCATTGTTATATCAAAATGTCAAGTACATGAAACAACTTATGTTTTACTCAGACATCTTGCAAACAAGATGAGAATGGTGGTGTATATGTGTATAACTCAATCTCAAGTAACTTTTAAAGTATTACAAGCATTGATATGTTACTATACACAGTCATGCATGCCAATAACTATACAAACTCATACATGTCATTAACTGCATAAAATAAAATACATTGTTAATAAAATGCCAAAATAATGATATAAATTACATCTTTAAATGTAATTACATGGAGTACATGGTATATAAAACAATTCTATTTTGTGTCTACCCTAGGATACTTGGGAGGTTTTTGCAAGACCTTCTCTAGAGATGAAGAAAAATATGAAGAGCCTCTCTTTGTTGTTGTAGAGGATTTTAATTGTTCTGTAGCTGTAGTAGGCACATGTTGTTATTATTTCTCTAGATCTTTCATTTTCTTTGCATAATTTTGTAATTTCTCTTGCAATCTTGTTTTTTATTTTGCTTGCTTTTTCAACAAATATGAATTTTTCTTATACTTCTCATCATTGGCCTTTTGATTATTTTCAAGTTGTTCCTTTTCTGTTTTCAGTTTGGATCGAGCATCATCTAATTGACCTATAAGTTTTTGTACTTCATTCTCCATCTCTTTTTCCTTCAAATATTGTTTCTATTGGATTACTTAGAGGGGGGGTGAATCAATAATAGAGAAATTTAATCATTTTTAATCAATGTAGCATTATCATCCAATATTTG
>JZKD02S1939814.1:36224-48186 GCA_000966675.3 Picea glauca
GGTCCATACCAAATATGATCGAATTTACCCTTTTTTCCTGAATCTTCTTTCCGATCATCCCACCTCAAAACCAGATCTCCTGGGAGAAAGTTCTTGTTCTTGGCCTTACGATCAAATAAAATATTCATATCATCCTGGTACTTCTGTAACTTTTCATCTACTACATCCCTGTGTTGTTGAACTTCAATCAGCTGGTTTATCCTTCTTGTAAGAGGGTTTGGCTCTTCCTTCTCATCCTGCCACAGTTTCATTACAGGGAGTGATAGATTTATGGGCAACACTACATCTATTCCATAAACCATTTGAAAGGGAGAAGTACCGATAAACTTTTTTGTACCTATCCGATTTGCCCATAGAGCATTTTTAAATGTAAATGCCAATATTTTTTATTTTCATTTAAAACTTTCTTGATTATACTGATCAAACTCTTATTAGAAGATTCCACCAGACCATTTCCCTATGGATAATATGTTGTGGAATGTCCCAACATAATATTATATTTCTGGAAAAAACTGACCATTGCCATAGACTTGAAAGCCTGTGCATTATCTATGACTATCTTTCTAGGACAACCAAATCTTGATAATATATTCTCTTCTAAAAAGTCTATAACCATTGAATCAGTGGCCTTCCTTGTTGGGATCGCTTCCACCCATTTGGTGAAATAGTCAATAGCGGTCAAAATCCATCTATGTTGGGCACTTGAATGAGGATTTATCTCACCTATGAAGTCAAGTCCCCATTGCTGAAAAGGGGCTTCTGTCTTGACTAGGACTAATGGCATAGCTGGTAACTTATGTTTTCCCGTAAAGAATTGACAAGGGCTACAAGCTCGTACCTTAGCATTTACATCTGGGAAAAGTTTAGGCCAGTAGTAACCAGCCCTCAATATTTTATATGTCATTTCTCTCCAAGCATTGTGCCCTCCATAGACCCCTTCATGAAACTGACTTATAACTTCCTCTATTTCTGATTCGACCAAACAGACTAAGAGGAAACCAAGAGGGTCTTTCCAGTATAATCGTTTCTCGGAAATACAGTATTTAACTACATGCAGCTTCAGTGTTCTAGCTTTGGAAGGTGACAAATCATCTGGACATTTCAAAGTTAATAAGTAGTTTACTATGTCCTTGTACCAGTTTGACGACCCGAATTTCTCATCGATCTTGTTTTCGACTATTTAGTCATCAAGTTCATTCATATCTACCCATATTTCTTCCCCTTGAACACTTTTTATTCCAAGAGCCCTGAAATTGGATTCAGCTAGAAGTTTAGCTAACCCCTGTCCTTTTACCAATTTAGTCGGTTTAACCTCCAAGTCAAACTCTTGAATTTTTGCAAGCCATCTACCTCTTTTACCATCACTATCTGCTTGAACCAAGATATCTTTTACTGAAAAAATAATCAGATGAGGGGATTTCATCTCTTGAAATCAGCTCTAGGTCACTTACATATAGAACTCCTTCATGAGGAGTTCCAAAAGTAGATTGTAGTGGAGTCAAAGATGTGATAGGACTACCAAGTTCCTTTGAAGCAGTTCCTCCAATCTTTTTTGGAATATAATCAAGAACTATTGGACTTGTTTCTAGTCCTTTTCCCTTTTCTGTCTTTGGTTCTATTATCTGAGAACCTTCTGTGTTCTTAGGAGGTATTTCAGGATTTTTCAACTTATCTTTGTCACTTGACTTATCCTGAGCATCAGTTTCAAACCCTGGAGGGGCTTCTTCCTGTTCTAGTTTTGGTAATGAAGTTGACATTTCACCTTGTAAAATCCTCTGCAGGCAGCTTCGCCTATGTTTTTGAAAAGATACAAACCCCACCTGTGAGTCAGGTGACAAGGCATGTACTCTATTCTCCACTTCCTCATAAGTTTTAACATATTTGAAAATATCATCAAAAACTGAAACTTCATGTTCATATGCTTTCAAATTACAGTGTATGTAATGTCGACTAATTATTTGGTAAGGGTCGTGTTTCCTGTGCTCAATGTTTACTAATTTAACTTCCTCCAATGACTCGGCCTCTAATTTAGAATGATCTATGTTTAATCAAGTAAATTTCCCGATATGAATAGGGAAATATGGCCATACTTTTTTTTGAAGGGATTTCAATTCTAACCCAATACCACCTTTGGCTAACTGATGAGCCACTTCTCTGCATACTAACCTGTCTGGTAAGAATTTTGGGAGTGCGTGAGGTGAAATGGAACAACCATAAACCCTAACATAGGAAAAATTTTCCTCAATAAACCAGTCAACAACTGATTTGAGTCTTTCTGTGACTGCGTTATAAATGCGAGGGGGTTCACATCCAAAAAATATTTTGTGTAGAGGGATAATTACATAATGAAAAACATCATAAAAAACATCTTTTGCATTTTCTTCCCAGAGAGCTGAGTTGTATTTATGAACAGGCTATGGGCAAGAAACATTCCAACTCCAATTCATTAATGGGAAAGGAGTCATAAAACAAATGGCATCCATAATATATGCAGACATATAAAAAGACACTGGTTGTCCTTTTGACTTGGTTGCTTTGTAATTCACAACCTCTGATGTGAGGTTATCTGACAAAATTTTATGCCAGTTAAAACTGCGTCCTTCTGAAACTTCCTCTAGGAAAGGTGTCCAATCTGCATGAAAGTGACAAGGATCCTTTCTTCGGAAAAGTCTACATAACATCATTGCTACATAAACCATATATTCGTTTAAGGAAGTTGTGGCATAAATCCCATGTAAATCAGCCCTAAACTTATTTTCATCCCTGGACCATCCTTTAATCATGTCCGGGTATGTCTGGCCTACTTCAATGCATTATTTTCTTTGAAACTCGACTAAAAACTCAGAATTAAAGGTGTGTCTATAATTGGGCAAGAGCTTATACATTACTTGAATGTGCTCAGGCCTGAATGAGCCGATGACAACTCCTTGCTTGTTCAGAATGCTTCTTGTTGGGATGTCTATTTTATCGAGAGCCGAGCCGATCATATCGGTATATGACACCAACCTCGGACATGCAACAACCTTATGAAGCTCAGACTCAACAATGTCTCGAAGATGATTTTCTGAATCAGAGTCTGCATATTTAAGTTCGTCCTCCAGTTTTTCAGAAATTCCAGTCCATGATTTGACAGAGTGTACTCCGGACACAGTAGTATCGGAGATAATATCACCTTCTTGCTGGTCTTCATTTTTCTTCGGATCTTTTTTGGGTGCCATAGCTCTGAGTTAAGCTTGAAAATATGTCACAGAGAATGGATGAGTAAGTTCAATTTTAGAATGAAAATACAGACGTTTCGAATGTTCATTTCGAATATATCATAAAAATATTGAGATTTGTACCTTTGTTACGAAGTTAAAGCCCTTAATGCCAAAGATATGTTTGAAGATATGCATTTAATGTCTGTACCTAGGCTTTCTCAGTATTTTCAAATATAATAGAAACTTACTTAATTGGACAATGACGCATTAATGATCATTTCAAAGAAAGATTAACTTTAAAACCTATTTAGAAAGATGATTTATTAATGTTAATTATGAGTTAAGTCTGAAAACGTGACTTTTCTGGGTTTCGGCACACTCGATGTCGAAAAATATGTCATCGGAGAATCCCGATTGCCGAAATCACGATGTATTATTTTAAATTAAAACGTTTTTATTATGCTAATTAACCGTGATTAAACCTTTTCGAGATTTTGTTAATTTGAAAATCGAGAATTGGGATTTCGGAAAATCTGATGACATGAGTTCGTGCTCTCATGGAATCGGGAATCCTGAAATCACGAAATGGCAATGACATGTTTCTTTAAAACACGATTTAACTCATCTTAATCAACTCAATAATCAAGATTAAGGCTAAACAGATATAGTTTATTTCAAAAGTGACTTATGAGTCGAGATTTTGATGATCGGGATTTCGGGAAATCTGATGATAAGAAACATGCTTCTCATAGAACCGCGAATCCCGATATCATGATGTAATTATTTAACTCTTAATCATTCTTAGTAGTGATTAGATTAATCCAAAACTTTACTTAAGGATTAAATGTATCGCGAAATCGAGAAATCAGGAAAAATGATGTCAAGATTATATGATCTTATAAAACTGCAAATCCCGATATCACGACGTGATTAACTTAACCTTTAAACCCTTTTTAATTGAGAATTATGTAACTTATGTTTTAATTAAGTCTTAACGTATCGGGAAATCGGGGATCGGGGTTTCGCAATTCAATTTTCATCAAACATTTGTTTATGCAAAACCCCGAATCCCGATTTTTTTTTAGGTTTAAATAAAAATCGTAAATTTTAAATTACTTCCCGTTTAAAAGATTTTTTCAAAGGGTTTATGAAAACTTATATTTGTTTAGATTTTTTCCGTTCATTTTCCAAAAATAAACAATAACAGGCATCACAAATTTCAGAAATGATGAAATTTTTCTTTGAGGAAAGCTGAAACCTTAAAAATAAAAATCTAGACTTTAGGAATAAAAAATTTTAAGCTTTGTTTCAATACCCCTCTCCTCTGAGGTTGTTCCTTGGTATAGACACGAGACTACATAAGATTTCACCATTCCTACACAAAGAGAAGCACCTACTGACTTGAGCTCGTTAGTCTTCTCCTCAAACCCTCTTTTGTTTCCCACTCCACTTCGAGACTCAATTCCCGCAACCCCTTCACGACCTCCTTCTCCAAGTTCTCCTCCACCTAATATTCCTATGGCTGGTGCTAATCCCCCTATGACCATAATGGAGGCTAATATAGCCACTAGGTATGCTCCCCTTGTGTTACCTCAACCCCTCAACGCCCTCCTGGCAGATGGTTACCTCAAGCAACTACCCAAGTTCGCGGATGCGGGGGACGTAACTGCAGATGAACACCTAGAAGCCTTTTACAGTTTCACAGATGATAATGTCATCATGCATGCAGACGTATGGATGAGGATTTTTGTCCATAACCTCCAAGGTGAGGCTAGAAAATGGTTCAAGGCCCTACCTCCTGGATCTATTGATGGAGTAGAAGCTTTAGACAATGCCTTTTTGAGACAATGGGGAGATAAATATTATTTCATGTATTATATGACAGAGTTTGGATCTTTGAAGAAAAAAGAAGGAGAGTCTATCTCTGACTTCTCCAAGAGATTTAATAAAATGTATAATAAAATTCCCGGTGAGATAAATCCCTCAGAATCCTCGGCTAAGATCACTTATGCTAGTGCTTTTGATCCTAATTTCTGCCAACTGCTTAGAGAGACAAGAGCCACTACCCTGGCCCACATATAGAATGCAGCCGTAGAAGTAGAATCTAACATATTGGTTGTTGACCGACTCAGGAACGCTGCTGATAGAAATGTATCCAAGAATAGGCCTGAAGCCTCCCCATCCAGTTCCTCTCCCATGCCCCATCAGATTGATGAGACAACCAGAGTACTAAAATCACTTTCTGCCAGGATGGAGAGGTGGGAGTTAGAAGGGAAGCCCATGTACAAACATCCCCAAAATGCCGAAAATATAGGTTTTAGGAGACTTAATAACAATGGACCACAACCCTTCCCAAGGGAACAAAGGGGAAAAGACAGAGAGGATCAAAGGATTCAAACCCCCCTCCAAAATAACCTGGTTACTCATGAGGAAGGAGAGGAGATAAATGAATTCAACCCTGAAATTCATTGTGTTGAGGAAACCTCTCCTTTTCCCCATTTGACTCAGTCTGCATACGAAAAATCCTCGAGGAACATTTAGATCCATGAGTTAGGGAAGGGAGAGAGGGTTGGCCACACTTCTAACAGATACAATCTCAGGTCAAGAAAGAAAGAAGGATACTTTGACGTCCAAGATTAGCCCCTCATAGCAGATAGGCCTACTAAAGCTGCAGCAACCATGACTAAAGAAAATAAATCTCAGAGTGTTTTGTCAGCATCCAAAGAACCTATCACTGAGGTAAGGGAAGCTCCTAAGCCTGTTTCCTCTTTTAATTTTGAGAATGAAATTCAAAAGATCAGGATTCCCGTCCCCATCTCTGAGCTAGTTAAAAATGAAGACTTTAAAAGGTCCCTCTCTAAGCTGCTGCAATCTAAGTCCCTTCAGCCTCCCTCTGACTCAGTAAACCTTCAAGATGAGAAGCCAACTGTCATCCTAGGTCTCATGGTAGAAGACAGAGATGATTCATCCCCTCCCTTCTACACCTCCCTGAACATACATGATAAAGTGTTGCATAATTGCCTCATGGATTCAGGAGCTTCCCATAACCTTATGCCCAAGATAGTCATGGAAGAACTRGGACTAGAAGTGACCAAGGCCTATCATGATTTGTACTCTTTTGACTCGAGGAGGGTGCAATGTCTGGGAGTCATCAAGGACCTGGTGGTTTCTTTGTTTCAGCTGCCCATGAAGAGTGTGGTCATGGAAATTGTGGTAGTTGATGTTCCCCCCAAGTTTGGCATGTTGTTGTCAAGGTCTTGGATTAAGAGACTTAGAAGAACGTTGTAGATGGATCTCACATATGCCACCATCCCAGTTTTTGGAGGGGAACACAGGAGGTTGTACAGAGAATCCCAGTTAGCCTATATTTTCAGTGATGAAGCAAACCCCACTAATCACCCCATCTTTGCACTTGACACCGATTTAGGGTCTAGTTTGTTATAGATCACCGAAACTCCTGAGGCCCCTTTATAGATTAGAAAGCAATCCATTCTTAATCAGGAGATACCTCCTCCAACCACCTCTGTTTGGAAGATGTTCTTTGATGGAGCTTCCTCCAGTATAGGTGCAGGTGTCAGAGTGGTTTTCATATCGCCCTGTCAAGAGATCATATCTTTGTCGTACAAGATGGAATTCAAAATCACCAACAATGTGGCAGAATATGAAGCTCTTGTTCTGGGTATGAGGGCTACAAAGGAGATGGGAATAAAGGAGATGGTTGTGTTTGGGGATGCAGAATTGATCATCCAACAGGTCAAAAATATTTATCAGGCCAAGAATCCTCCGCTTAGAAGCTACAGAAATGAGGTATGGGACTTGATTGATAATTTTTTATCTGCTTTCAACATTGTTTTTGTCCCAAGGGAAGAGAATATCATAGTTGACTCCCTAGCAGTCCCAGTCAGTTTGTTCAGGATTCCCCTGCCCCAAAAGATTAATGGTGAGATCAAAGTAAGATATAGGTCGTCCATCCCAGACAACATAAAGCATTGGAAGGTATTCAAGGATGATCTTGAAATCAAAAAAATTCTTCAGTCCGTTGATGAGTTTTCTGCATTGCACATCGATCAGGACCCTGATCTCGAAGGTGACTCCCCCTGTGAGGTATTCTTGAATAAAATTGTTAATCGCCAGATTATTCAACTGCCTAGCAATCACATTCTGAGGGGACTGGTCCCTTTAGAAATACTGTTTGACAAAAATGATGTGGAAATAAAGAGTGGTGTCTCAAGTGAAGAACCTGACGTAGCCGAATGAAACATTGGCACGTAGGATGAGCCTAAGTTCATCAAATTGTCAAGTAGCCTATCTAATGAGCAGAGGGTGAACTACGCTGGGTTATTAAAGGAGTTTGTTGATGTGTTTGCATGGGGATATGAAGACCTCAAAACCTATGACACATCTGTCATTGAGCACAAGATCCCACTGAAAGAAGAAGCTAAGCCATGCAGGCAGAAGCTGAGACAGATAAATCCCATGTTGCTACCTATCATGGAGAAAGAAGTGAAGAAATTTTTAGATGCCCAAATCATTGTCCCCTTGAGGTATTCTGAGTGCGTGGCCAATTTGGTTCCAGTGAGAAAGAAAAGTGGAGAAATCAGACTCTGTGTTGATTTCAGGAACCTGAAAAGAAGCTCAAGGAAAGACAATTATCCCCTGCCCAAGATGGAACACATATTGCAAAAGATAACTGGAGCATCTAGGATATCCATGATTGATGGGTTTTCAGGGTATAATCAAATATCAGTCATGCCTGAGGACAGAGAAAAAACAACCTTCACCACTCCTTGGGGCACATTCATGTATGCCAAAATGCCTTTTGGATTGATGAATGCAGGGGCAACCTTTCAGTGAGCTATAGATATAGCCTTCATCGGGAAGAAAGATCAGTTTGTAGTGATTTATTTGGATGACATCACAGTCTTCTCTAGGTTAGACGAAGAGCACTGCTGCCACTTGAAAAACGTTTTCCTGAAGTGTCGAAGGTATGAATTATCTTTAAATCCCAAGAAATCTTTGTTTTCTATGAAGGAGGGGAAGATTCTAGGCCATATAGTATCAGTAGAGGGAGTGAGAATTGATCCTAGTAGAGTAGAGACAATTCAGACCCTGTTACCTCCCAGATCCAAGAAGGAAGTCCAGACCTTTTTGGGGAAGATTAATTTTCTAACGAGATTCGTCTCAAATTTTGTTGACTTGGTGAGACACATCACAGCCATGATCAGAAAGGGAAATGAAGTGAAATGGACCGCTGAACCCATGGAATCTTTTTTCCAGATAAAAAGGGCATTGACCGAGGCACCGATGTTGATCAGTCCTGACTATTCCAAAGATTTCTTGATTTTTTCTTTTGCTTCCTGTGATACAGTAGCAGCGGTCTTATTGCAAAGAAATGATCAAGGGTGAGAGTAACCTGTCACCTTCTACAACAAGGCATTGAGAGATGTAGAACTCTAGTACAAGATCATGGAGAAGCAGGCTTATGCCTTGGTGAAATCCCTCAAAGCTTTCAGAGTCTATGTCTTTCACTCAAAGATCACCGTGTACGTTCCTTTTGCCTCTATGAAGGACATCCTCGTACAGCTTGACATAGACGGGAGAAGAGGTAAGTGGATTGACAAGATCCTGGAGTTTGACTTGGAGGTTAAGCCCACCAAACTGATAAAGGGGCAGGGTTTAGCTAAGTTGTCGGTTGAATCCAATTGCAAAGATTTAGGGATTAACTTTGTCAATGAGCAGGACGAGTCATCCAATAAGAGTTCCCAGGGCGCTTTATCGCTAGCAGCATGTCCCTAGTACAAGGATATCTTGTACTTTCTAAAAGAATTGAGGCCTCCTGATGGCATGGAAAAAATCAAGGCAAGAGCTCTAAAGCTCAGGGTGGTCAGATATTGCATCATTGACCAAACCTTGTACTGGAAAGACCCTTTAGGGGTATTTTTAAGGTGCCTGGACCCACAAGAAGCCCATCAGGTTACATTTGATTTCCACAGTGGCCTTTGTGGGGGTCATCATTTCTGGAAGACCATAGCCCATAAGATCCTCCGAAATGGGTATTACTGGCCCACTTTATTCTCTGATGTGTGCAGAGAAATTAGAGCTTGCATCAAATGCCAGAAGTTCTCAGGAAAGAAACAACTCAAATCTCTGCCATTAAAGCCTGTAGCAATTTCATCACCCTTTTAGCAGTGGGGATTGGACTTCATTGTGGAAATTCATCCTCCCTCAAGTGGCCAGCACAACTGGATCCTGACTACGATAGACTATTTCACCAAATGGCTGGAAGCTGTCCCCACCAAGAGCACTTCCCACAAAGTAGTTATCAACTTCCTGGAGGATATCATAGCCAAATTTGGCTGCCCTAGTAGAATTGTCACTGATAACACCGCCCCCTTCAGGTATAAGCCTCTGGTCAAGTTCTGTGAACAATATGAGATCTCACTGATTCACTTCATTCCCTATTATCCTTAAGGAAATGGACTGGTGAAATCTTCCAATAAAATCCTGATCAAGCTCATTAAGAAATTGTTGGAAGACAATAAACAGGCCTGGGATTCGAAACTCAAATTTTCTCTATGGGCTGACCGAGTGACAACAAATAAGTCCCTAGGCATCTCACCTTTCCAACTTGTTTACGGAACAGAGGCCATTTTCCCTACTCATCTCACCTTTTCTGTGGCGAAATTCCTATAGGACCTTGAAGGAGAGCCTGACAATATGGTCAGAAGGATTCATCAGATGGTGGAAGTGTAGCAGATCAGAGAGCAGGTCATGAGCAGGGCCTACAACCATCAGTAGAAGATCAAGCAATCTTTTGACAGGAAGGTCAGAAAGAAAGAATTCAAGCAACGTGACCTGGTGCTCAAATGGGATGCACCCAGGCAGGACAATGGCAAGCAAAGTAAGTTTGATGCCCTCTGGTTTGGGCCTTTCAAGATCCTTGAAGTATTTTCAAACAACATGTACAGGTTGTAGGATCTGGAAGGCAAAGAGGTTTTTAGTGGCCCAGTAAATGGGCATTTCTTGAAAAGATGTTTTTTGTGCACCGCAGTCGGCTCTTTTTTTTTGTAAATATTGTTTTTTTTTTCAGCTTAATAAGTGACTCCATAGCTCAAAAGCAAGGCACTGAATCTACAAAAGTGTTTTTAGAGAATCACAGGGATGAATCTATCCCCCATGGATCCTAATGTTAGTGACATTTCTGGTAAGGGGGGGGTTAGAATGCGAAAGAGTGGGTGAAAAACCCATTTACTATAAGCTTGAGGCGCAAGTGCGCTTGTGATTAAGCAGTCGAAAAATTTGGATGGAAGAGATTTGTGCGCTCGGATCAATGGCGCACATGGGATTCTGGAGCCCCCCCACCCTTCTACCTTTAAGCGGAGGGGGGGTCTAGAATTGGGGGCGCACCTCTTCAATGGTCACGATCGGAGCGCTCGGAGGGGGGGGGTCCGAAATTGGGGACGCATATCTCCGACGGCTTTGATTTGAGTGCCCAGATCAACGATGCACAGGAAATCTAGACACCATCTGTCTTTCTATGTTTAAATCAATGTGGGGCCCCCTTTCTTGTCGTGTCATATTGCCATCTGTTCTCCACCTAACCGTGCGATGAGGTTCGCTCCCTTTAGCCCCTTCCTCATCCTCCGACATCTATCCATCTCCCCTCTTCTGGTCCATGTAGTCCCTTTCCCATATCATCATCCACTCACCGCCTACCATGTGTCCCGCTCCTTTCCATGTCATCCTCCCATCAAGGCGTGCCCGTTATATCTCATCTGCTGCTCCCACCGCTTATTTCCTCCCACCATGTGTCTTCCCCTACCACCTCTCTCACACCTCATTTCTTCTTAATTCACCCCTATGGTTTTGGTGCCACCACTCCCATTCTGCACCCAACCCTTTGCATTGGCCTCCACGCTATTCATCGGGCCATTCAGTTAATCCAGGTGGCAGCACGAGGGATCTTCCATGTCCCCAAGGTGCCAATTCAGCTAGGTCATCCTCAATCCCAATGAAGCAGTTATTAAGGTAGTTGGTGGTGGTTAGACATCATCTCCACCATAATGGGAAAGTTCGGCGATGAATTAAGAGCACGTCGATTCACCTGCGAAACTGTCAGAAGTCTGATTGCATCTGCCATAGGTGCACGATCCCCCAGAGACTACAGGTGCAGATTGTCAGAAGCCATGCAGGCGCAAAGCTCTTAATGCAACGTCTCAATTTTGTTGTTGTTGTTGTTTCGATTATATGTAGGCATTTTTTCCATTTTTGTATCTATCGATGGTAGAGCAGAGCTCCCGACTGTAATGTTTTAACAACCATTCTAGTTCCCTGGTTGTGCATATGTATTTGAGATTTCTTGTTTTATGAAAAACAGTTTTCCTACTTCACATTTGTTTTCGTCTCATGCTAGAGAGTTCATGATCGAATGATTTGCATGAATTGTTGCAGTTATGTTATGATAAAGGATTTGTTGTTGCATTATTGTTTTCTTTGGTCTTCTGCGTTTGAATGTAAGAAGATCTTGCCTTTGGACGGTTCTTCTCACAGTCTGTTAGGAACCTGATGTTTATAACAGACCCCTGCACTCTTCTTATATAAGTCTTACCCCCTACTCACCCTTATTAAAACTCACTGTTTGAAGTTTATCTAAGACATCACTTGCCCATGCATGCCTGGCCTATTTTCAGAATTGAAATGATGTTGTCCTGAGTTTGCCTCCATTTGATCATCCATTTTATAAACAAATCGTGACATTAAAC